>BQNB010055828.1:0-38939 GCA_026074375.1 Tanacetum coccineum
CAGGTGAGCTTCTAGAAGGATGGGCGTGGGATGAAAGGAGTTAATTTACCCTGGTATGTTGTTGCGTGTGAAAGTAATAGAGGGAAAAAGATAATCCACAGTGAATTTGACTCGTATAATATTTGTTGACTTGACCAGGGATGGGGGGTTGACTTGGGCTTCTCATTTGATACTTGGGCTAATAATGGATTATGGATTTGATTTGGTATTTTGGACTTTGTTTAGTAAAAGGGCTTAGGATTGATATAGTAATACAATGTTAATGGGCTGACCCGATCCAATAAAATGTGTACGGGTTGGTCCATTAAGGATGTATACGCCTTCGACTTCGTTTTTCCGTGCTCATTCCATTCCAATGCTCGGTCTTGTCTGATTTGCCTTTGATTTTGTTCTTTTATCGAATATCCGTACCTGCAAGACACAATTCACAATACGAACGAATACAATGCATTTTTCTGTCATTATTAGTCTTTTTAGCTCGTTTTATTAGGTAAAAGGTATGTGTATTTAAGCACATACCACACGCTGTAAGCGGCATCATGACCAACTGTCTTGACATGGGATTTCCACCATGTTAAGGCAACACAATGAAGGGTGCAAGTAGCAAACTTAACTTGGTTCTCGACTGCACAGTTACTGATATTGAAGACAGTCTCCATTCTTTCAAACCATTGAGTTAGACCAACAACTCCTTTAGTACCCTTGAAGTTCATGGGTTGACATTTGAGAAAGTCGATGTAAGTCCACTCACGAGTAGGGCGCACAGGTCTTGTAATACCACTTCCAGAACCTTAGCTTACATCGCCATTGAGGTTATTGTTTCTTTGAATTTCATGCTCAGCCAAAGCATCAGCCACGCCTCGGGATATCAATGCCCTAATAGCAGCATCAGTCATTGGGGGTGGTGGTAGTAGCAGTGGTAGTGGCAGTAGCGGGGGTGGTTCTGGTTCTGGGTGCTCTTCTTAGAGGCATTTTCTTTAAATTACAAGAAAATATAATACACGTTAGATTTTATATAATCATAACCGCGACATGACATATACACAATAAATAAAGTGAGATCACAACACAAGAGAGGTATATAGAAAACTTTTAGATCACATTGACATGACATAATTCATCTATTTCATATATAATCTGGAAAACATACATGATCGGTTCGATTATAAAATGATCACTATCATTAGGTTACAAGATCAAAATAAAACCTAGAGCCCTACTAGTCGGGAGTTACCCATAATACTTAGTAGGCTATACAAAATAGCTAATCACATGGTACAATCTAAGAATTGTCAGCATCCTCTGGTGCAGCATCTCTAGTGCGCTGAAACTCTCTGAAGCGGTCATGCTCGTGATCAATGTGCTGAGTCGGCCTATCACCGTCCTCAGTCCTTTGTCTTTGTAGTACAACAATCTGAGTCTGTAATGCTCTGACCTGAGTCAGTGTCTCTAGAAGCTGTGTTTGTCGTCTGCGGTCTGCTGCCCACAACTCTCCATTCTCAGCCTGAAGTGCTGAAACTGTAGTCCATAATGTCACAACCTCAGAACGTACCCTATGACTGGAATCCATAGATTGTGCCTACGCCTTTCAGGCAACCCTAGCCTCTCTCTCAACAAGTAAAGCATTGTTGGCATGGTAGCGCCGATCTCTGCGTAGCACGTTAAGCTGACCGGTCATCAAAGATCGATCACTCTGTGCATCGTCAAGCCTCCCATAAATCTCATATGTATCTTGCCTGACAGTAATGACAAAATATGTCATCCTCTGACCCAACTCTGCCACATCAGTCGTTGGTATCTCCTCTGCAATCTCATCTGGATCCTCCCAAACATCAGTAATCCCGTAACCTATCTCCCTATCCAGGTCACGCCTACTCTCAGTATCCAGAGTGCCACCAAAACCATAATCTGCTTTAAAGCCTCTAGTAGGCCTAGCAGTAGGAGTAGATGAGCTCTCCCCGATCTCATATCTGGGACCGGGAGCAATGCACAATCTCTTTTAAGACGGTAACGTAACCTCGGGAACATCCACTCTACAGTCAGTAGAGCGCAGAAGCAAATGTGGTGATGATGTAGGTAATGGTATAGGTAAAAGTGGTGGTATCCCTGATGGTAGTGTCCCTGATGGTGGTGTCCCTGATGGTAGTGTCCCTGATGGTAGTGTCCCTGATCGAGGTGCTAGGATGTAGGTGGACGGTGCGGTGCTCTCATCAGAACCATAGATGCTCTGGTGCATGGAAGTATGATAGGTGGTGGTAATAGTAGTGGCAAGGATAAAGGTAATAGTGGTGGTGATGTAGTCCTCAACCGGATCCCGGCTGCCCTATAGCCCAAAGGTGCTCTAGCATCAGTAGGGCTAGTAGTGAGTGGTGATGGTAGGGGTAATGGTGGAGATGATACAGGTAGTGGTGGTGAGGGAATCTGAGGTAGTGGGGAGGATAATGGGGTGAATGGTGAAGGTGGCGGAGTAGGTAAAGGGCAACGTAGCTCTGTGAACCTCTACCTTAATACAGGAATGGTATAGGTGTTTGATCTCGATAAGACAAACTCAGACAGTGGTAACTGATATGCTGGTGGTAGCTTGGTGGTGTCGTTGTCGGACTCAGTTAGTCTCGATGGCACTGTCTCCTCAAGCTGATGGGACAGTGTCCACAACTGGAGAAGCTGCAGCAGAAGAGTCGGTCCGGAGCATAGTGCTCTTCCTCTCCTCCTTATCCTCATCCTCATCAGAGGCCTCCTTCCTCGTCATCGTCGTCAGCACAACCCCCTAAACAGGACATCAACATCATACATCATCTTACATGTCAGTTGATAGTCCTGGTAGACCATCCTCTGAAACTCATCCTCCAGAACTAAGAACCTCCTAACTACCGGATTTGAATCGGCAAATTACCCAGGAATAGGCTATGGGTGAATCACAGCAGCATAAGGCTGATCCCTCAAGCGTGAACCTCCTTAAAACCATTGGGCCAAGGTACTCGGGGCTACTACTTGCTGTCCAATTTGTTAAAACAATTCCAATGTTTCTCAACCCCAAAAAGTGTGTAAAATCATTGTAATCGTAAAACATTGGGGTCTATGAACTCACCCTTAGAGTGAATGAGCAACAATGTAAAACACGAACTGAAATTGCGTCACGTAAAGTGACCGACATGCAACTTAATTTATTAAATGTCGTTAATGAGTACTAAGTACTTTGAATAACTATACCATATATAATTCTGTATAGCTACGTCACGCATCTAATGTACAATTGAGAAAAACTATTTATAAAGTTAAAATGTTTGATAAAAATATTACCCTAAGTAAAAAATATCAGCAACTCTCGTTTTTAAGTCCGTTTTGTAACGTCTTTGTGTCCAACACGGTTTCAAGGAATTAAAAGAAGATTTACTCCCAAATATTAACATTTTTTAATATTATCAACTCACTGATGAACAGTATTTTTAAGAACTGTTCATGGATTATTTATAAAAATTATTTTTATAAATTTAATTAGCGTAATCTCGTAAAAATCATAACTTATTCGTTTTAACTCCGATTTTAGTGTTCCTTATACCTATAGATTAATAATTTAAAAATCTAACACTTTATTTAGATTAGGAAAAGGTGAATGTTTCTGTTCAAAAAGTAATTTTAAAATATATTTTTAAAAACACACTTTAAGATAATTTATTATTGTAAACTTTGCACATGCGTAACTTTTTTCGTTATAGCTCAGATTTTCGAGTTCTTAATGCTTAGATCCTCATGACATGTAGTATTTTAATAAAACATAAAATACATATTTTATTTTTAAAATTTCAAACAAAAGGTTTGAGGTTTTTACATAAAAAATGTTTAAACTTACTTTTATAAACTTTTTGGGCATCAAATGTGTATTATGTTAACAAAGTCCCTCAACCATATTTTATACCAGAACAATAATCATATAATAAAAGTCCTCTAGTCCATCAATTGTTTCAAGAAATAACAAGTTCTTACATTTTTTTAACTTTAAAACTTTAAATAAATTAGAACTTTTTAACAATGAATTTATATATAGCTTATATAAATTAATCCACACTAGTATAATGTATATACTTTCAATTCCAACATGTTTGTTAACCACATATAACATATTAAAATGTATTTTAAAACCATGATCAAGAGTAATAATCTATTTTCTACATCTTAATAAACTCCAAATGGTGATTTAACTCATAGACATAATTCTACACATAAAATCACAAATGTAAAGAGTGTAGGGTTTTTAGATGACCTTAGGATGATGTATGATGAAGAGAAACAAGTTCTAAACCCTAGTTTAGAATCAAAACCCAAGCTTCCAAGACTAGAAAACCCTAATTTTCCAAGAAACCCTAATCTTAATTTTTCTTGACGTAACCCTTTTAAATAAAGACCAAAGCCATTCAATACACCTTAGAAAGTATTAGATATGATACTAAAGACACTTGAATACTGTGGAAGAAAATTGTATGGATGTTTCTTATATGGTGTGTGTGAGCCGTGGTCTAGGATAGGCAAAGGAGAGAAGTATTGTGAAGTTTTGGGTTAAGTTAGAATGTGTATGTGTGTTATCTACAAGTCTTGCATGTATTTATATAACAATGAGCTAGTCAAATATACTATTAGGAAGTCCAAGACTTATAAAAACAAGGGGGGACGGTTGGACATGAGGAGTGAAACAAGGAGAGCCCTGGTCAAGATTACTAGTCATGAATAGATTTCCAATGTAGTACTTAAGGTAGAGAGACATGAAACTTGGTGAAGAATATGATTGTGTAGCTCTATTGTCCCCAAGGGTACACTAGTATCAAAAATTAAGGGGGAAAGGGAAATGCGCTAAGGTGAGTCCATTGATATTATGTTAATAAACTTGAGAATTGACTTGTAGTTTTAGGAATTGTAGGTTAAGTATAAAGAGTATACTTGAAATGTGTATGTTCTAGTGTGAGGTTCTGTATATTGCATAATTCGCTTAACAAGATATAAAAAAAAAAAAAATGGGTGAAGTTTTATAAACTTTGAGTATGGGTTATAAAATAATGGGTATTTGTCCAAGCGTAATAAGTTTGGTAGTTCCGCGTTCAAGCCTAAATGTATTTTATCGCGAAACATAAACACTTTAAGTAACCAATAAAAAAAGTGCAAAGTTAATAATTATCCTCCAAATAATTATCTAACACTTGTCTAACGTAAACCTTTAATTGTTGGATGCCCGTTTACGTTGAATGATAATTTTTAGCTTACGCGATTTAACCATATGACGAAAATTAAAAGCAACGCGTACGATAACTAAGAAAAAATAGTTAAATCATGACGGTCTACCAATGACCTGAAAACACAGGATGTTATATGAACTGTTCGAATGATGCATCTTATATTTGATTGATTTTTATATGCAAAACTAAACACATGCTTATTCACATGTTATATATGAAGTTTGTATATATGTTTTATACAACTGCCTCGCCACAATAAATATGTATACAGACATCCCAAAAAGAACACGCACAACATGAAAACATAATGTCCTAAAAAAAATCCGTACTATGCTACAACACACTCGTCGCAGCGAATGCATGAGTTATCAATACATCATAGCTCCGAATTGGAATGGAAGACTTGGTTAAATATCGGGCAGATTAGTTATCATATATCGATCTGTCAAACTATAGTTCGCGAGATAATTAAAGTTGTACATCATATTATTGATTTAGCTAACTGTATTCAATAAGGTATCAATATTTAAATACATATTTATGTAACTTATATTAGAGAGGGGATAAGGTGAGGAATTAGGGAAGAGGTAGTGGCTGGGAGGTGGAGAAGGAGTGCATTTAATTTGACCCTCGCGATTTCCCGCCAGAAACCCGCCAGATCGAACCTCGCAGAAACCACCCAGGTATGGGTCAACCCGTTAAATTTATTACCCGTTTTTTAGTTACACAGTAAACAAACACTATGTAATATCATCATATACAAAGCATAAAAAAAGATACACACCCCAAACAAAAAAAACACATAACCGACTCTTTTCTCTTCACTCAAAGGACGCAAGTTTTTCTCTAGTCATAATGGTTTTTTGTGTCTGTTAATTAGGGTTTGTGGTGGATTTTCGCGATTGGTTGGGGTTTCGTTGGTGTTGGTCGCTTGTTCATATATGAAGAAGGTGTATGTTGGGAGATGTGCTATGTGGTAACAACAAGTAAATTGGAAACAATTTAATTTTGAATTAGGGTTTTGTTATAATTTAGAGGTTTTGTTGATTTGTTAATCTTGAAACTTTTATATGCGGTTTCTGTTAAATTGTAGCAGAGTTTTTATGCAGAATTTGAACACACACAGAATTTAATGTTATATGGATATGGATTGGTATTCATAACTTAAGTATGTGATTCTGATGATTGTAGAGCTGTTGATATTAACGCCGGCCTTCAAATAAGCTCAAATGAGATGTGGAAGAGAAGTTTGTGTTTGCTTTGTTAGCATTATATATCTGAGCCTCCCACATTGCTATTGACATTGTGTTTATTGACATTGTTGTTGTTCATACTTAAAATGGCTTGCTTATACTTTGGGCTTATGCTTCTTCGATGCCACCGATCATTTCGTTGCCGCTATTCATGGCGTGTGACGATAGTGACGGGTGTGTGACGATGGAGATAGGCTTATAAGCTGCAAAATAAGCCGAAAGATAATTTATCTGACCATAGCTTACTGAGACCCATATTCTGGCAAGACACTGTTGTTCCTGCTTAAAATTAAGATCTACGGTTTGGGCTTGCTTATAATTTAGGCTTATGCTTCTTTAATGCCACCTATCATTTCGTTGCCGCTATCCATGTCGTGTAATGATAGTGACGGGTGTGTGACGATGGCGATAGTCTTATAAGCTGCAAAATAAGCCGAAAGATAATTTAGCTGCATATATATTATATCAGACCATAGTTTGTTGAGGCCTATATTTTGGCAAGTCAGTTACACGCGTATGCTTACGTTTCCCTTTCTTGATACTTTACTGACGTTGCCTTGCATTTCCCTACGCTTGTTATGGTTTGTGTGTTTTTAGTGGCACGTGTTCAGGAAAATAGATAGATGGGTAAAGGAGGATGCCAACCCACATTTGGCTTATGTTCTGCAAATATGCATTGCTTAGTGCACTTTCTATTAGTTTTTATACGATTAGAATGATAGTGATATCATTTGTGAGGGGTTGTGATAAGTACAAATGGCTTAGATAGTGAGTTATGTTATATGGTAACCGAGGCGATGATGAATTTTTTCTGCGTTTACTGTTTTGGGAGGCGTAGTTTACTGAAACCCGTATCTTGGCGGGGCGGCCACATGGTTGCAGTCGTTACGGGTTTTTGATGTCGCCTTCACACTCGCAGGCCTGAACCTCTTTTATGCTGATGCCCACATACATAGTTAGAAAGAAACAACATAATCTGTGTGTCTTTCGACAAGGTCTTATTGTTTCTTTTTTGCTAAAAAAAGGCTACCTCAAACACAAGGTCTTATTGTTTCTTTTTTCTAAAAAAAGGCAGCCTAAGGTAATGCAGTATATGCATCATACTATTACGCTTTTAAATTGCCCTCTTTTCTGCTATTTTTTTCAATTTGTATTTCTTATAATGTACTAGCTTCGTTACAATGAAAGCGTGAATATTCGGTACATTGGTATGCATGAAGCGTCTTGGTGCCTTCGATAATTCCGTTGACGCTATCGATGGAGTTTACGGGTGTCGTGTGGGGCGGTTGAGGGGGGGACGTTGGCGTGTGGCGGTGTTAATGGGGCTTTTGTTGACGTTTGTGATGGGTGGTGCAGTGTGTGTAGTGTGTTTGTGTTGTGTTGTGTGTGGTGTGTGTGTCGTGGTGTGTGAGTGGTGTGTGTGTGTGGTGCATGTGCGCGCGACGGGGAGCCAAGATGCACGGGGGGGGGGGGGTGTGTTGTCTCGTGGGGGAGTTGTGTGTGTGTGTGTGTGTGGTGTGTTGTGTCGTGAGATGTGTGTGTGTGTGTGTGTGTGTGTGTGTGTGGGCGACATGAAGTTTGGTGAGGGAGGCCTTTTTTTGCAAGTAGCTTATAAGCATATTAGCATCGTCACACACCACCCGCCACTATCGTACACACGGGACATCCGTATTAGCGGCAAAACGGACATTATCGATGGCACGAAAGAAGCTTCTGCTTTCATTTGTTATATGTACCGAAGCTTGTACATTATAAGAAATACAAATTGCGAAAATTAGTAGCAGCAGGAAAGAAAAAAAGAAAAGAAAAGGCAATTTTTAAAAAGCGTACGTATTCATATGTTGCATATACTGCCATTACGTGTTAGCGCTGCCCTTTTTTTAGCAAAAAAAAAAACAAACAAATAAGATCCTTTGTTTGAGGGGCGACCCTTTTTTTTTTTTATAGCCAAAAAAAAAAAAAAGAAACAATTAAGGACATTGTGTTTGTCGGAAGACACACAGATTTTGTTGTTTCTTTTCTAACTATGTATGTGGGGCATCAGCATCAAATTTTATAAAAAAAGAGGCTCAGGCCTTGCCTTGTGGTGGTAAAGGCTGGCAAAAAAAAAACCCGTAAACAGCACTTAGCAAACCATTTTGTGGCGCCCCGCATAGATGATACGGGTTTTGTTAAAAACTACGCCTCCCAAAAACAGTTAAACAGCAAAAAAAAAAAAAATAAAAAAAAAAAAAAATTCATCATACGCCTCAGTTATATCATATAACATAACTCACTTCTAAGCATTTGAACTTATTCACAACTCCTCACAAACGATTATTACCATCATTTAATAGTTATAAAAACTATAGAAAGCGCATCTTAAGCAAAAGCGTATTTGCAGAACATAAGCCAAATGTGGGTTTGCATCCTCTTTTTCCCAATTTTCTATTTTCGCCGAACGTTTTGCCACTCTAAAATCACACATATACCATAAACAGCGTTAGGGAATGCAAGGCTACGTCAGCAAAGTATTCAAAGAAAGGGAAACATAGCATCGCGTTGTAACTGGACTTGCCAACATATAGGCTCTCAACTATAACTAATGGGTCATGATATATATATATGCAGCTAAATTAATTCTTTTCGGCTTTATTTTGCGATCTATAAGACTATCGCAATCGTCACATTCACAAACCACACCGTCACTATCATCACACGACATGGGATAAGGGGTGCGGCAACGAAAAATGATTTCGGTGGATATTTAAACCTACATTATAAGCAAGCCACCAAACCGTTAGATCTTAAATTTTAAGCTAGGAACAACAGTGTCTTTGCCCAGATATATGGGTCGGTATTAGTAAGCTCATGGTCAGATAAGAAATTAAATTATCTTTTTGGCTTATTTTGAGCTTATAAGCTTTCTTCATCGTCACCACACCCGTCACTATGTCACACACCATGAATAGCTGCAACGAAAATGTCTCGGAGTGGGTGGCATCGAAGAAATGAAGAAGCATTAAGCCCAACCCAATGTATATAGCAAGCCATTTTAAGTATGAACAAACACAATGTCAATAGCATTGTAGAAAGGCTCAGATTTATAACATGCTAACAAAGGCAAAACACTCTTTACTTCCACATTCTTATGAGCTTATTTGAGCCGGGTCCTTACATATCAACAGTCCTACCAATCATCAGAATCACATAATATGTTCATATCAACCATTTATATCCATTATAACATTAAATTCAATATTCAAAATTCTACATAAAAAACTCTGCTTATTAATTTAACAGAAGAAACCACATGATAAAAGTTTCAAATAACAAATCAATTTTTAAAAACCTCTAAATCTAAAATTATTAACAAAAACCGATTTATTTAAAAATTATAAATATTTTTCAATTTAACTTGTGTTTACTCACCATGGAAAAACATACCCAAAACAATACACTTCTTCAATTATGAAAAAGGCAACCATTACCAATACGAAACCCCTACAAATCGCGGGACTCTCAACTACCACCCCAAACCCTAATTAACAGAACTTAGAAAACATATGATTAGAGTTAAACTTGCCGTCTTATAGAGCAGAGGGGAAAGGATAAGAGTGGCAGTTGTGTTTTTTTTTGTTTGGGGTTTGGTGTGTTGTGTCTTTTTATGCTTTGTATCTGATTGGATGTACTATGTGTATGTTTTTTAGTGTAACTAAAACAACGAAGTAATAAATTAACGGGTTGACCCATACCCGGTGGTTTCTGGCAAGGTATTGAGCACTTCTGGCGTGGGGGGGTTTCGGCGGGAAATTGGACGCGGTAGTGTCTCAAAATTTAATGCATTTACGGCCACTTTTCCTAATTTTATTCATTTATTATAAGTTATATTATATGCAATTAAAATGATTAAAATTTTTATATGCTAGCTTAAACATTAAATCGAGTTACAATTTTTTTTTAATTATCTAGACGAACTATTGTTTAGACAGGATCGATATATGGATTATACTCATCTTCCTACGATATTAAACCATGTCTCTTCAATTGGACAGGATTGATGTATGATAAAATACTCATCTCATTACGAAGATGTGGTTGTTGGCTATACCGATTATTTTAGAACATTATGTTTTCATGTTGCACTGTTGTTTTCATTTTAGGATGTCTGTATTTTATATCTGATTTATTGACGGCGAGGGCAGGTTGTATTATAACATTATATACAAACTTCATATCATAATAAATGTGTAATAATGATGTGGTTGATGTTTTGCATTTAAATATAAATCAAATATATGATGCATCATTTAAAGTTTCATATAACATCATATGTTTTTTTTTAGTCCATTTTTACAGGACGTTATTTATTTCACTATTTTTTCTTAGTCTCTACGCGTTATTTTGCTTTTAATTTTCGTCCATATGGTTGTTTTAAAATCGAGTTAATTATGCTATAATAAAAATTAAATATCTTTCAACAAATTAAAGGGCAAATCCAACAATTAAAGGACCAAAATTTTTTTTTTTTTCCAAACACCCTTAAACACAAAACTTATCTTTGTTACGGTTTAGGCATATTATTAATAGTGTTAGTAAATTGGGTAAACTTTTGCACCATTTTATTATTGGCTTAGTTATAGTGTTTTCGTTTCGCGATTGCAATTGTAGGGATAATAAGATACATTTAGGGCATCTCACGGATACCACCAATAAACTTATCTACGCTTCAACAAATACCACATTATTTGGCCCAATAAATTTATTTTACTTTAAAGTTTTTTTATAAAAACTTCACCCATATTTATCACTGTGTTTAGCCTCCTTGAAGTTTTGCATATAAGAACTAATCTTGAGTCATACGACTATTTTCAAGTATACTTCTTATACACTTAACCTACAATGCCTAAAAATATAAGTAATACAAGGTAGGTTATTTATTAACCATAATATATCAAAGGACTCACCTAAGTCTTGCCCACCCCCCCCTAATTTTCAGAACTAATGTACACCCTAGGGGACAAAGAGCACACAATCTATCTTCACCAAGTACCATGTACAACCAGCCAGGACTAGTAATCTTGACCAAGGCTCTCCTTAATTCTTTTCCCTTGTCCAACCATCCCCCTTGTTTCTACAAGTCTTGGACTTCCTAATAGTGTATTTGACTAGCTCATTGGTATATAATACATGCTAAGACTTGTAGATAACACACAAAACATTTTCCTTTAAACACAATAACTTCACTAACTCCTCTCCGTTGCCTATCCTAGCCATAGGCTCCACCAAAACCCATAAGAAACATCATTACAATTTTTCTTACCAAGTATGCAAGTGTTCTGTATATATCTAAGAAATTCCAAGGTGTTTTGAAGGCTTGGTATAGTATTTTAAATGGCTTTAATCAAGTAAAGTTTAAGATTAGGGTTTCTGGAAAAACTTAGGGGTTATTTAGTTTATTGGAGTTTGGGTTTTGATTCTAAACTAGGGTTTAGAACTTGTTTCTCTTCATAATACTTCATCTTAAAGTCATCTAAAAATTCTACACTCTTTACATTTTTGATTTTATGTTGCTATATAGTGTCTATGTAGTAAATCACCAATCTAGGAAATAGATTAAAGATGTTAAAATGGATTTATTACTCTGATATGGTTTGAAATTACTTTTTCATATGTTATACTCTTGTTAAAAACATGTTGGAATGAAAGTATATACAATTACACAAGTGTGGATTTAATTTATAATGTATATATAAATTAATTGTTTTTTTTTTAAAAAGTTTATTTATTTAAGTGTTTATAGTAAATATATGTATAGAGCTTTGGTATTCTTGGACAGTGATGGAACTAGAGGAGGACTTATTATATATGTTTCTTGTGGTTATAAAATATGGTGTGGAATTGTAATAATACATATGATGCCAAAAAGGTTATAAAAATAAAGTAAGTTTAAACATTTTTATGTAAAAACCTCAAACCTTCTGTTTGAAATTCAAAAATAAAATATGTATTTTATGTTCTATTAAAATACTACATGTCATGAGGATCTAAGGCATATAAAGAACTCGAAAATCCGAGCTATAACGAAAAAGTTACGCCATGTGCAAGTTTACAATAATAAATATTTAAAAGTGTGTTTATAAAAGTATATTTATAAAAACACTTTTTGAAACCAGAAAATTACACTTTTCATAATCTAAATAAAGTGTTAGATTTTTAAATTATGAATCCATAGGCATAAGGAACACTAAAATCGAAGTTAAAACGAATAAGTTATGATTTTTACGAGATTACGCTAATTAAATTTATAAAAACAATTTTATAAATAATCATGAACAGTAAAAACTATTGTTCATCAGTGAGTTAAAAATATCAAAATGTAATATTTTGATACATCTTCTTAATACGAACCGTGGACATAAATGACGTACAAAACGGACTTAAAACGAGAAAGTTACGATATTTTTACTAAGGCAATATTTATAAACATTTTAACTTTATAAATATTATTTCTCAATTACAATTAGATGGTGATGTAGCTATATAGAATTATATATGGTATTAGTTATTCAAAGTACTTAGTACTCATACGACCTATAATTAATTAGGTTGCATTCGGACATTTACGTGACGCATTTCATTCTGTGATTTACATTGTTGCTCATTCACTCAAGGTGAGTTCATAGCCTCATGTTTTTACGATTACAATGATTTACAACTTTTGGGGTGAGAAACATGCATTGTTTTACAAATTGGACGCAAGTGTACATTTTAACATGATTACGTGTTTGCCTAAGTAGCGATAACCCACTGAGCCCATTATCATGAACTGTCAATTACTGAGTAAGCGCGAATGTTATAAATAGATCTATTTGGGATTGACCTCCCCGTTCGGGTGAGTAGCGCTCACTGTGCCGGTTTGCCGGACAACGAACGTATACCATGTCGGATTTGGGATGTTGCGGGTTAGAACATCATCAAGGGCAATGTAGGCAATTTATATTGCAATTCATACATGTCGAGCTTCAGTGTCATGAGCTTAGGGAAACGTAATTACATTTTGTGATGTTTGCATCTGTTGCATTATCATACGCTTGGAAGTCTTGCGGTCCTACATTATATTTACATAAACCTGTGAATTCACCAACTTTATGTTGACGTTTTAAAGCATGTCTTTCTCAGGTCAATAAGGTGCAAGTCAAGGATACATTGGTGGTCGTTATTTTGGATGTCATTGCATAAAGATTTAGAAGCATTACATTTTGGGGATATTTGTTATGTTTAAAAATCTTTACATTTACAAGTGAACATGTTAAGCCGTTGTGCTTTTGTAACAAACAATTTCAGTTATTCCAATGTATCAGTTTTCAAACGACTCATATAGAGGTCGTTCTCATATCTTGTGCTATTGATACTAAGCGTTGTAACACATCAAGACCCATATCTGACTGCCGACCCGAATTGGTGGTGTTATAGATAGGTATCAGAGCCAAGGTTATAGAGAACCCAGGTCAAATGTATTTACGTTGGACTATAAACCGTTTTCCAAACATTGTCATACAAAGGGTTTTTCACGGGACATAAACACGTACAGGTAGTTTGTGGGTTTTTTGGTGATGTTGCATTAGTTGGTTAGACTAGATGCTGTCATGATTGATATACATGTTATAATATACTATGTGTATTACTATAAGGGTCTTATATTGATACTTATATAAGCTGCTTTTGTTGTCACATATACAATCATGTCATCAGACGAAGCATCGTCTGGGGTTACTTATACATCCATCTCGAGTGATTAAAAGGAGCCATCTGACGTAGGTTTCACCAGGAGTCGTACAAATACGGATAACGATTACCTCCCCATGCATCCGTAGACCCACCAAATCAACCGGATTACGTGTCAGGCCCTGAATTAGCCAGCGCATGCACCGCTCTCGCCGGATTACGTATCGGGACCAGAGTACCCCGAGTACTTTGCCCCATCTGATGAGGAGGTTTCCATTGAGGATCAGCCTTATGTTGTTGCTGATTCACCCATAGCCCTATCTCCGGGCTACATTGCTGATTCAGATCCGGAGGATGAGTCAGAGGATGGTCCCACATACTATCCAGCTGACGGAGGAGATGATGATGACGATGACTCTTCGAGGGATGATGCTGACGACGAGGATGAGGAGGAGGCCTCTAAGGATGATGAGGAGGAGGAGGAGGAGCACCTAGCTCCGGACAACTCTACTGCTGCTGCTTCTCCAGTTATGGACCCTGTCCCCTCTGATAAGGAGACAGAGCCATTCGAGACTGATGAGTCTGTAGCGACACCACCACCACCACCCGCATATCGTACCATTACTAGGATGTATATCCGAGCTCAGATACCTATACCATTTTTCCCTCCGTCTGATGCAAAAGTGTTGACAACATCTGTCATACCTACTCCGCCACATCTTCCACATACTTCATTATCATTCACACTTCCTCGAATAACCCTCCACCCCATTTCATTTACCATCACCACCACTACACCTACCGTTACACTGAGGCACGTACACCTTAGGCTACAAGGCAGCCGGGATCCGGTTGAGGACTGCATCACCACCATCATAACCTTCATCCTCACCACTACCATTACCACCACCTATCATACTTCCACGCACCAGAGCATCTATGGTTCTGATGAGAGCTACTGCTGCATCCACCTAAATCCTAGTATCTCGATCAGGGACACTACCATCAGGGACACCACCATCAGGGACACTACCATCAGGGATACCACCACTTTTACCTATACCATTACCTACATCATCACCACCTTTGCTTCTGCGCTCTACTGACTATAGAGTGGATGTTCCCGAGGTTACGTTACCGTCTTAAAAGAGATTGTGCATTGCTCCCGGTCCCAGATATGAGATCGGGGAGAGCTCATCTACTCCTACTGCTAGGCCTACTAGAGGCTTTAAAGCAGATTATGGTTTTGGTGGCACTCTGGATACTGAGAGTAGGCGTGACCTGGATAGGGAGATAGGTTACGGGATTACTGATGTTTGGGAGGATCCAGATGAGATTGCAGAGGAGATACCAACGATTGATGTGGTACAGTTGGGTCAGAGGATGACATATTTTGTCATTACTGTCAGGCAAGATACAGATGAGATTTATGGGAGGCTTGACGATGCACAGAGTGATCGATCTTTGATGACCGGTCAGCTTAACGTGCTACGCAGAGATCGGCGCTACCATGCCAACAATGCTTTACTTGTTGAGAGAGAGGCTAGGGTTGCCTGAAAGGCGTAGGCACAATCTATGGATTCCAGTCATAGGGTACGTTCTGAGGTTGTGACATTATGGACTACAGTTTCAGCACTTCAGGCTGAGAATGGAGAGTTGTGGGCAGCAGACCGCAGACGACATACACAGCTTCTAGAGACACTGACTCAGGTCAGAGCATTACAGACTCAGATTGTTGTACTACAAAGACAAAGTAATAAGGACACTGATAGGCTGACTCAGCACATTCAGCACGAGCATGACAGCTTCAGAGAGTTTCAGCGCACTAAAGATGCTGCACCAGAGGATGCTGACAGTTCTTAGATTGCACCATGTGATTAGCTATTTTGTATAGCCTACTAAGTATTATGGGTAACTCCCGGCTAGTAGGGCTCTAGGTTTTATTTTGATCTTGTAACCTAATGATAGTGATCATTTTGTAATCGAACCGGTCATGTATGTTTTCCAGATTATATATGAAATAGATGAATTATGTCATGTCAATGTGATCTTAAAGTTTTTTATATACCTCTCTTGTGTTGTGATCTTAAAGTTTTCTATATACCTCTCTTGTGTTGTGATCTCACTTTATTTATTGTGTATATGTCATGTCGCGGTTATGATTGTATGAAATCTAACGTGTATTATATTTTCTTGTAATTTGAAGAAAATGCCTCCAAGAAGAGCACCCAGAACCAGAACCACCCCCACCACTGCCACTGCCACCACCCCCAATGACTGATGCTGCTATCAGGGCATTGATATCTCGAGGCGTGGCTGATGCTTTGGCTGAGCATGAAATTCAAATAAACAATAACCTCAATGGCGATGTAAGCCAAGGTTCTGGAAGTGGTATTACAAGACCTGTGCGCCCTACTCGTGAGTGGACTTACATCGACTTTCTGAAATGTCAACCCATGAACTTCAAGGGTACTAAAGGAGTTGTTGGTCTAACTCAATGGTTTGAAAGAATGGAGACGGTCTTCAATATCAGTAACTGTGCAGTCGAGAACCAAGTTAAGTTTGCTACTTGCACCCTTCATGGTGTTGCCTTAACATGGTGGAAATCCCATGTCAAGACAGTTGGTCATGATGCCGCTTACGACGTGCCTTGGAACACACTTATGAAAATGATGACTGCTAAGTACTGCCCTCGAAATGAAATCAAGAAATTAGAGATGAAGATCTGGGAGTTGAAGGTGAAGGGTACTGAACTGGCAAGTTATACCCAACACTTTCAGGAGTTGGCTTTGTTGTGCGGGAGGATGTTTCCCGAAGAGTCTGATAAGATTGAAAAGTATGTCGGTGGTCTTCCCGACATGATACATGGGAGTGTAGTGGCGTCTAAGCCGAAGACAATGCAATACACATTTTATTGGATCGGGTCAGCCCATTAACATTGTATTACTATATCAATCCTAAGCCCTTTTACTAAACAAAGTCCAAAATACCAAATCATAACCATTAATCCTTGTATTAGCCAAGTATCAAATGATGAGAAGCCAGTCCCTCATCCCTGGTCAAGTCAACAAATATTATACGGGTCAAATTCATTGTGGATTATCTTTTTCCCTCTTTTACTTTCACACGCAGCAGCATACCAGGGTAAATCAACTCCTTTCATCCCACGCCCATCCTTCTAGAAGCTCACCTGACGCATCTGACAAGCAACTAGCCACGTTGGCAATCCTAGAAGACGTGATTGGTTGTTGATGCGTGGAAGCAATCCAATGGACTAAAATAAAGGATTATGATTGGAGGGTCATGTTAAGATGATGGGAGGAGCGTCTCAAGTCCTAGAAGGTTACTGCTCAAGCTATAATTATGAAGCTCTCATACACATGTCAAAAATATCCTAGGAGTAGGAGTAGCTTAGGGTAGCTTATTTTATTTCTTTCCAACTTATTGTATTTCTTTTTAAAGCATTGTACTCTTTTTATAAGATAAATAAAATTTCATTTTACCTTACATTGTTCTTTATATTTCTGTTTCACTTTTAATGTTTTTAAATAATAAGTTGTCTTGATAAGCTGCTCTAATAAGTTCTTAGCCACCTTAATACTTTCTGTTTACACTGATAAGCTTAATAAGCTTATTAGTGTAAGCCTTGTTCATTTGAAATTGAAATCAAAAATAAGCTTGGAAGATAAGCTAGCCATGGATGAGCTTATGGGGTTTTTAGATTGCTTAATTATAAGATGGGTAGGATATTAGAGCTTATTAGGTTATAATAATCCCTGTTTGGTGTAAGGGATCAAGGTACACTTTGTTTTCTCTTTAAATATTTTCTAAGTACTTATTTGCTAAAACTGCTTATTGCTTTCCTTAATTATTGCTTAATTATGCTTACTCCTGTCAAGTTTATGCAAAGAAAACTTATCGGGCCAACCCGACCCATTTTATTGGGCCAAGTCAGCCCAATAAGCCATGAAGACAAGGCTTATAAAAGCCTTAAAACACTTGGGCTTATTCAATATCAATCTGCCAAAACTTAATATAAACCCAAATTCCCTTTTATTAAAAACGATGGCCCATATATAAGCCAATGAGGCCCAATACACCTTTAACAGCTGTTAAGCCCAACCCCTTTTATCCCCTTACACCGTTAGTCCCCAAGGACTGTCCATGCAATAGAGCTATATAACTTGAGGGGCTGTTGCTGCCAACTCCCCCAAACATCTATCACCACAAGGACTAGCCATGTAATAACACATATCAAATTCAGGGACCATTTCTGCCAAATCCCCAAACTATTACCCTGTATCCCCAAACCCTTTTATACCCATTTTCCCGCCAATACCCAGTGTACATCCCTTCCAGTTTCACGTGACCCTGTAGCATACAGCCAAAACTCACTCTCACCACTTCACCCCATCACTCTCACCAGCTCACCCTACTCCAAAACCCCAAATGCCATGTTGGCAATCCCCACTCACCCCATTGGTTAAAGGGTTAAGACAAAAATGAAGGGCTAGGATTCAAAGGCTTGGTGACCAAGATTTATTGATGGCTGAGATGAAGCTTTTGAAGTCCTCACACAACAAACACAACAAGCATAACCCTCACAGCTTATAAAAAGGAAAAGACAAAGGAAGAAGAAGACATCTAGGAGTAGTGTAGTGTTAGAGTAGTGTAACTTTGCTTATTTTTCAGCTTATTCTATGTTTTAATGTCTTTTAAATTCTGTTATTTCATCTTTCAGTAATGTAATCATTCCTTCTTTTATGAAATTTCCTTTTTCCTTTTTATGCTCATTTTACTGTTTGCTTATTGTGGCTTATTTCTGCTTATTATTTGCTCTTTCTGTCTTATTAATGCTTGTTTATGCTTATTGTCTGCTTAGAATGCTTATGTTATGGTTTTGATGTTCTTATTCAAAGTTTTAACTAAATCTGTCTTAAAAAGCCCAAATATGATTATTCTAGTTGGCTTATTATTAGTGCTTAGCTCTGAGTTTTTAGTGCTTATATGATCTTTTTACATCTTAAACTTAATCTGTTTTCAGTTTTTAAAGCTTATTTGCATCTGTTTTAGTTTAAAAGTGGGTTTTTCAGTTTTAAAGGAGTGTTTGGCACAAGAGTTAAAATGGGTCATTTTTGTTTAAAACACTTAATGGGTCATCAATCCATTTTCATTTAGCTTTAATTAAGCCCTAGGTTTAGTTTTCTTAAGTTTTTATTAAGTTTTGATAAGTCTTCTAGATTGTGTCTTAGAATTCTAATTCTGCTGTCCCATTAATGTTCTAGATTGTGTCCTTTTTAGTTGTAGTGTAAGCATGAAAATGGGTTAGTTAAACTACATTCTCAATCCGTTTAAAGGTTCTAGTATTGATGGAGTTTTAAATCCTTAGGCTGCAAATTTCTTAAATAGTAAAAAAAAAGTAGTTAACTGCCTAGTTCAGATTTGATTTCAAGGTTATTTTAAGGTTATTTTTGCTGATTTCTTGCTTATTTGGGTACTTTGCTTATCAGTCTTTATCTGGTTTTAGTTTATAGCTTATTTCCAGTGCTTATTAGGCCTTAAATATTAGCTTAAAAGTAGCCAAAATCCTTTAAAAGCCATTCTCAGTTTTGCTGTCTTAGGACCTGTTAGGAATAATGTTTTCTTAACTTAGTACCGACAGTACAATAAGTTAGTACCGTTAGTTATACTTAGTACCGACAGTACAAAGTAGTTAGTACTGTTAGTTAGTTAGTACTGTTAGTAGTAAATTAGTTAGTACCGATGACAAGATATTTAAAAGATATTTATGAGATATTTGTCAGAAAGATATGTAAGCCTTTTAGGGTTATCCTTGTGTTATAAAAGGAACCCTAGGCATAGTTAGAAGATATAGTTCTACACAAGATCATACAGAATATACAATATCATAGTTAGCAATCTGTAATCCTCAAGAACACTTTAATAAAGTTGTTATTCAGTTGTTCATTGTTCTTCTTAGTACCTGTGTTAAGATTCCGCATTAACACATTGTATTCATAGTCATTGTTTCTACATAGTCGTGTGTATTTATACATCTTGGCTATCATCCTTTATAGGCTGCAAAGATCCAATCAGTTAAACCAGGACCTTCAAGTGGTATCAGAGCCATTGAGAAACTTTGAATAAGAAGAACAGATAAAACCAGTTTTTCATCTCCAATAAACAAAGCTAAACATGTCTGGAACAAATGATGAAAATCCACCACCACCACCTCCACAAGAGAAACAACAAACACCAACACAACAAACTCCTCAAACAGTCTCAACCATCAAACTGCCTATTCTCAAGAAAGGAGAATATGATATATGGGCTATGAAGATAGAACACTATCTAGCTCATACAGACTATCCAATTTGGGAGGTAATCCAAAATGGGAATGGTCCTGTGTCAGTCACAACTGATACATCAGGACAAATTAAAAATTTTCCTCCTAAAACAGGAGAAGAAGTAATGGTCAAAAGAGATTCTTCAGTACATTGATGACAATGCTTTCAGTGTTTGACAGAGAAGATTTAGATGCTGTATATCAACTGGTAATGGATAAATACCAAGATGAGATGCCTGAAGGTTTTGAAAGAGTTCTTTAGGGAGATTTGATGGTTTTGTTCAATCCAGATGAACAAGATAAGTTTTGGAACTCACAACATAAATGGAATGTAATCAGTTAGAAGTTGCACAGTTCTTCAGGGGTACACACTTTGATGACTGAAGAAGGATTAGTCATTCACATGCTAAAAGAAAAGAAGTATCCTTTAAAGAAGGAAATAGTGGTGCAAATGTTAAAGCTAAAATTAGAGTCTGAAGAAGAAAGTACAATGGCTTTGGAATTGATGAGATTTATCAAGAAGATACTTGCTGATTTAGAATCTAAAGAATAAGACTGATGGAAGCGAGAAGGGATTAAGTGTTGGCCACCAATCTAATCCACCACCCCAGTCATTTTGTCACAATCTTCCCCCATTAACTCACCCTTGTACCCACACCTCCAAGAGATCACCACCCATCTACCCCACACTGTAAAACCTCCATTCCCTCCACCCAGTCCCCAGATACCGGAACAGCACAAGATTGGAAACAGACCCTCAAGTACCCCAGCCTGGGCAGAACGTCTACCCCCCCCCTTCAGACTGCCAACCAACAGTTCACAACACCATTATCCATATGCCTAGCCAAGCCCGCTTCCCGACCACTCAAACCATCCACCTTGCTAAAAACACAGAAATCCTGTGGTATGCACCCATCGGAGATTATAGCCCATTCTGCGCGATAGTACGGGTGATTCACCACGTTCGAATGACCACCTTCCCCCAACTAATCATATGAGTAGTCTTCGTACACACTGGAATATGATGGTGAAAAACAAGCACCAAGAAAATGCCTCAATCGCTTGTTGGGAAAATCATAGCCGGACCAAAAGCAAACACCAAAACTAAAACCCTTAAGAACCCATAACTTGAAATAACCATCACCTAAATTGTTTAGGAATTTTAAGCAAATATGCTGTTAAAACACAATACAGTACTGGAACAAAATAAGGTAACAACATGATCTATCAATCTGCCAATCTTAAGAATATGAGATGATGAAATACTCATTCATGTTGAAGAGATTATGTTTGGCTGTTAAAGAACACGAGTAATTTCGACCAAATCAAGAACCAACAATGAAGCATGTCAAGCTTATCGAGAACTTTATCACATATGGGAAGAGGGATGGCTCTGACAAGGCCAAATGGTGAATAAGCAAAGAAGCAAAATGTCTAACTTAAAGACAAATCTAAACAGTGTTAGACTTAGATTTTTATTAAAGTAAAGATCATCAATATCCTGAACCTTTAAATAGTCTAGTATCTTTATGTTTATTAGGAATTCTATTATCTAATTGTGGTATAAAGTTACGATGCTTAAAGCCATTATAAATCAATCCCGACCCCTGGAAGCCACTTAAACCCATGTTCCGACCAATGTTAACCTATATAATCCCTCTTCACGTGTGGAATATATGATTTGGTACACTTTCTTTCTTCATGTATATCAACCACTCTTTTGTTTTCTCTCTAGTTCTTTCTCTCTCTAAACATATCTCTCTCTCTCTAGAATTCAAAGCATTTCATGTATGTGTATGTGATTTGATAAGGTTATCATGTGGTATCAAGAGCATAGGTTGTTTAGTGTTATGGCTTATGCTTCTTTCTAAATTATTTGCTTAATTCATGGCTTATTTCAAGTCTCATAAGCTCACGGCTTAGTTTTTGTTGTGGCTTACTTAGTCTAAAGCTTTAAGCTTTAACTTTCTTCTTGATTTTATGGCTTCTATTGATAGGATATGTGCTTACTTGTTGCTTATTTATAAGCACAAGAAGTTCACTGTCTACTTGGCCTTTATTTGTTCTTTCCGTAATCAAGTTTCTTTAATCAAAGGAGTCCAACTCATTAGTAGCTTATAGTTTGTAGCTTATCTCATTGTATTTCGTAGCTTATTTTGCTTATTTTTGCTTATTCAAATGTGTTCAAGCTTCTTTTATGTTCAAGATTTCTTGGTAGTGGTTTGTTGTAAAGATTAGATAAGAAACGTACTTGATTTTGTTGGCTAGTCGAATAGTAGCAAGAAAACAAAGATTTAGTACTGGCAGCGGTTTATTTTGTGGTCCCAAAGAACAAATCAAGCGGATGCCCTATATAGGTCACGGTTTTGGTTTTAAATAGGTAGCGGTTTAATAATTTGTTTAGGTAGCGGTTTGTCACAAGTATCCAGCGGTTTATACTATTTTCATGGCTTACTTTACAACATACTCTGCCCAAAGAATCGACTTTTCCACAGGCTGGTTTGATCATTTACTAGTGCAGCAGGTTTATTGATCTATACCTTGGCGACGGAGTTTAAATTAATTACCCGTGGTCTTTACCGCATTCCATATTGACAGCGGTTTAAAGTGTTATTGTTATAAGACAACGTTTACCATATGTACAAGGGAAAAGAAGAATGGAGAAAATTATAACCCAAAAACAAAAAATATACAAAAACAAAAGGAAAGGCCCAACGGTTTATCAAAGTTTCAAGTCCAGCGGTTTGTTCTAAAGTTTAAGCAGCGGTTTGTCAATTTTAGGTAGACGGTTTTTGTCTTTAGTAGGCGGTTGATAAGACTTAGTCAGCGGTTTACTTTACAAACTTGCCAGTGGTTTGATTACAAAATTGGCAGCGGTTTAACCAAATTCGATACCAATTTCGGTAATCTCAAATTCCGATACACGCCATTTTGGGTAAATTAATTTGGACATTTTTGGACAAGGACATTAAAGATAAACTAATTTTACATAACAAACCACGAACCTAAAACAAGAACAAGGACTTCTAATTTGCAATTAAACTTAAAATACAATTACTTATTCATGGTTTCCTCTTGACTTTGTAAAATCCCGTAAAAGTTTATTCTTTTCTCGGTTTAAGTTACAGATTTGTAAAATCCCATGAACTTTTAAGGACTTAACCATTCTACTTTAATCAAAAGCTAGTTAAAACAACTTATCAATAAAACGATCCTAACTTATCATTTCACATCACTCTTACAATGTCGACTCAACAAGACATTTATGCAGCCGGTTTTGAAAATCGCCCACCTATGCTTAACAAAGAGAACTCTGTTCCATGGTCCTCTCGTCTTCTCTGTTATGCTAAGAGTAGACCAAATGGAAAGTTAATCTACAATTCTATTATCACATGTCTGAAGAATGATTCCTGAACCAGGTGATCCAGACCGTGAAGTTCCTGTTAATGAAACATTTCATGAGCAGACTGATGAGGAACTCACTAAAAAGGAGCTTAAACAAGTAGAAGCTGATGATCAAGCCATTCAGACTATACTTCTAGGTCTTCCTGAAGATATCTATGCTGCTGTAGATAGTTATGAAACTGCTCAGGAAATCTGGTTACGTGTTCAACAAATGATGAAAGGGTCTGATATTGGAATTTAAGAGAAAAAGGGTAAGTTGTTTAATGAATAGGAAAGGTTTACTTCTACTGATGAGGAATCAATTGAGTCTTACTATCATCGTTTCTCAAAGTTGATGAATGATTTCAAGAGAAACAAACATTTTCAAGAAACGATTGCCAGCAATCTTAAGTTTCTAAATAACTTACAACCAGAATGGAGTCGACATGTTACCATTGTTCATCAAACAAAGGACTTACATACATCAGATTACACTCAGTTGTATGATTTTATTAGAATCGTAGTTATGTCAATGACGGTTGACACAACATAACTTGGCTATGATACCATAATGATTAAAATGTGATCAATATGGCTTAATAATGGATAAGATCTTGTGAATATAAGTGCATTCCTGACCTCGCATGTGCAAAACTCTTTCATAATTTGATGCATATGTGTAGGGGAGATTTTTGTTGATATAGAAAACTATTAATGTGTTATAAATGATTTCTCAAACACGTTAATTGATTTTTCAATGGTTTTATGGCTACTATTGAAATACCAAAGATCGACCAACTGTTGTTACTTACGGTGTTATAAGGCGATTAAGGATAGGTAATTTTTGTTCCATGATCCATCCAAAACTAGAGGGATCTACCCGGGGATACTCCATTAGATAGAATAGAAGTCCTTAGGTATGATTGAAAAAAGGAGTAAAGTGAGATTGGGAAGAATGTTATCCAAGGCATGAGTTATCACCGGAACAAACCCAACATGGTAATAATGAGGACGCGTTGGAATAACATTAAAGGGGTTGAAGAATAAAAAAGAATTGTAAGGATAAAGGGCGTAAAGAAAGAAGCCCTCCATACAACCTTAGGCAAAAATCGGGTCAATGCTTATTCTATTGGTAATCACAAAGAAGATTCTGGTATTGAAGACAAGTCATCATGGACCTGGTGATGCAATGCACAACCCATCCCAGCTACTCAGGCTTCTCTCAAAATAAGTTTGTTTAATTTCTTATGGAGTATAACATGCTTCTATTGACTTTCTCATTCCAAGATCGTAGATATTGAAAAGGTGGTAGCCCGCTCCAGCCTCCGATTACCAAATAACAAACATGCACTTATAGAGTCTAGAGCCATCAAGATCAATCAAAAATCTCATTAGGACACATTCCATGAAAAACACTTGTTGAACATGATCAAGTTTACAAGTTGTTATCAAGAGTCCTATGCATTATCCTTGTGATAATTGCCAGAACATCAGAGTGATACTCTTTAGTATTCACAATGACAATGAAAATCCTTCCAGAGTCAACATCAAACAGCTCTGCAGTAGGTTACTTGCAAGATTATAAATGAATTAAGATTGTGTCAACTAGATATCGATTTTGGTCCAGTATATGAATTGACGACTCAATCAGAAAGATAGTAACTATCTGATTCACTCTTATCGTGCTGTCTACTTTGAGATGTTCTAATAATGAGAACAGGCAAGTACAGTGAATTTAATGCTTCTGCATTAGAGGATCCAACACTTTGAGCTGGAAACCCTATCAAGGAGGTTCTTCTAAATTGAGCCTACCTGATCACAAGTACAGTATTTATACTGTAAAATGGTCCTCACGGAATCGGAGGTTAATGTAACCAAACTTAAGACGAATGAAAAAGCCATATTCATCTATATCTGTTGTTTATCACTAACATTATTTTTTAGGTATAAGTGATGGCGTAACAACCTCATTCCAGCTGAGTCAAGATTCACCACCTCATGCTCAATCGACAAAGATTAATACATGATGAAAGCTCAAGTACATTAGTCAAAGTCTTCCGCAATCTCTAACATACAAGCACTTCCTCAAAAGAAAATGTTAAGGGAGATCGTAAGGCGGCATAAAGATTCAAGGATAAAGATTTAAAGATCTCAAGATAAAGTCAAGGCTAAAGACCAAGATATCAAGATTAAGTTAAATGATATCAAGTCAAAGATCAAGATCCAAGATCACATGCATGCAAAAGGAACTTCAAAAGAATTCCCAAGAATACAAGGCTCCAAGACTCAAGACGTCACAAGAAGGATCCACAATTGAATGACTACCCTTTAGGGGGAGATTGTTACTTGTGTTTTTATGTAAAGTGATGGTCATTATATATTTCCTAGCCTTGTATAGGAAAACATAGTTTACGGGAATTCACTTAAGCTAATTGGGCCTATTTGTCGGGCTTAAAGCCCATGTGTAATAGGTTTGGCCCAAAGGAAAAGCCCAACGACCTAAGTAGGGTTAAAACACTCCTTGTACTATAAATACCCTTCACCACACAAGGTGAAGGGTGTTGGTTCTCATTTTTTCTCTTTTAGTAATCAACTATTTTTCTTTTTTTTACTTTCTCACTCTAAGATTTTTATCTTATTTTGTGTTTTATGGTGATGAAATGATATCCTAACACATAGGAAACAACAGTGTAACTATAATCTTATCACAACATTTTGATGTTGTATTGTTCGTAATCAAGTCGGTATTTACCTTGTTGAATTGAAATTCTTGTATTATTACAATGTGGTTAAGGCTAATACCCTTGGGTATTAGCCATGATTATGAAGATTTAAATGTTTGGTTTATTTATATCGACTACTTAATTTATCATTGGTTGTTATTTATGTTTATCAATTCATACTTGTTTACATTTAAGTATGCGACCCATCATTCAACTGGAACGAGAGATCAAAATCATATAGGCTAGCTAGATGCGGAATGGCTCACCATATCTGTAATTTTCCTATTTCTAAGTAATAAATCAACAAATATTAAACCTATCTTTGGCAAGTCACTTAAGGAATAAGTAATTCTAAGCCGGTGACCTACTAATAGCTAATCGTGTTGCGTTAAGTGGTGTCATATCTTATAGCCATGGAACCTATAAAAGATTAGTGAAGATGATACTTTTGGATAGAACACACTCACATGGCTCCTAGAAATAACAACCCCTTTTGCGCTGGTCTTGAATCAAAGTTCTACTGCTTCAGTAGTAGTTTGTAGTAGGAGAGACAACAGCTTATGTGATGTAGTATCATCACTGTATTGATAGTGAGGCAGCACTGACTGTACATTGATTTTTCAACAACAACATCTTTAACCTTTGGTATTATACTCCTTAAGTGGGCAGTGCTTAAGCTAAAGTGATTCTTGAGCAAGCTCAACCTCTTCAGAGTGATATTACACAATGGTAACTAAGCAGTTTGAATTGACGTGATAACTGGAGCAAACACTACCAGGAGCAGTACATAATTCAATATCAGTACTAACAGTAGGAATAGAAGGAGCAGCACTAACCTCATTCTCAACAGTAGTAACTACTTCTTCACTATCAAGAACAGTTGTATCAAACATTATGCTATCATTTTCCTGAGTTGCTTCAATCTCATCATCCATAGCCTCATGAATCCTCACCTGTTTGGATGCATCCTCCTTAGCACCCAAAACTTCATCATCAGAGGACTGCACTCTTTTAGTTGTACCAATCTTGTACAATCTCTTCAGCTTATGAGTTCTCTTGCTTACCTTCTTCTCAAGCCTCTTTACCTGTTTCTTTAAACTTGATATCTCCAAAGCTTGACTTGCCTTTTCAGTCTCTAATGCAAGAACTCTATCAGAGAGTTTGGTACACATCTTCATCAATTCAGTAAGGTTAATTCTATCCTCACCATTAAGTTATGGATCACTGAAAAAGTGAGTAACAGGTTCATCCTCCACTGCATTAGGGGAACCACTAGGGTGAGAAACCTTTGTGGTCTTCTTTTTAGACTTCCTAGATTCATTCCTTGGTTGTGATTGTGAGGTGGATGGTAGTGACTCAATAGGATCAACAGGGTCTGCAGAACCTTCCTCTTCTACTTCTTAAGCCTGAACCAGCATGGTAGGAAACAAAGGTGTAACCCTGCCAGAAAACTTATTCCCCTTCATCCTCATATTGGCAAAAATCTTCTTAGAGTGAGAGGGTATAGCATAAATCTCCTTGTGATTAGACAAACTATCCACTTGTTTGTTAATGAATACTTGTACAAACCTAAGCTACATCAAGTATGTCACTCCTCCTTCCAAGTGCTTCACCATGTGATCAAATATATACTTAGAAAAGTTAAATGGTTTGTTGGTAGCAAGACAGATAATAGCTGAGGCCATTGTGATACTAAACTCATTCCAATATTAGCACTTTACAACTAAAGCATAGTAGAAGATGTGTGTACTAAGAACTTCCACTGAGGAGAAAAGTAAGCTTTGTAAAAAGTAAGCTTCTTAGTGAGTTTTTCATACCCTATTCTTTGTAATTCAGCAAAAATCGTTGCATTGGGTAGACACTATGTTCCTTCATCATCCTTTAAACAAAGAGCCCGCCTAATACCAACTTCGGTAATCACCACTTTCTTCCCATCAACTAGGGCTTGTATCTGTACTTCATCACGAACTGTCTTGACCTTAGCGGTAGTCTAAAATTGCTTAATGCAAGAAGTGTAGATAGTGGGATTAACGGTTAAGGCCTAAGGTATTGGATTAGCATTCAGAAAATCAATGATCTCATGAAATCCTTCGCTTTCAACAGGTTTTTCTAAGAATGCGACAATGTTATGAGTTTCAGCAAAAGTTAGGGTTAACATTGTGATGGGTTTTACGATTAAAGATGAAATTGAGTTAGGGTTTATGTTTAGAGAGCGTTTGAATGTTTAAAAGTAAATAAGAAATCGAATGAAACCCTGAATCGAAGTATTTATACAATCGCCCTCAATAGCATTAACTTAAGCTAGCAGCACTAACCTAAGTCTAGCAGCATTAATAAAAACCCAACAGCTGTAAGTTATGCCTGGCAGCATTAACTAATACTAGCAGCAGTAAGTTTATGCCCAGCAGCATTAACTTCACCAACAACCAGTTCCAAATTCTTAAGCAGAGGTTAACTCCTTCTTCATATGGATTTGTGTAGGTCCAAATGAGATTGCTTAAGAATTAAAATGGAAGCGATATGTTTTGGTGATTGTGGACGGATTCTCCCGTTACACTTGGGTACATTTTTCTCAGATCAAAGATGAAGCCACCAAAGTGAATTAAAACCTTCCTGAAGCGAATTACTGTCCTTCTTCAGTCACCTGTCATCATCGTAAAAACCGAAAACGGCACAGAACACAGAATTCAAAATCAATCCTTAAAGAATACTTTGATAGTGTGGGCACTCTCACCAAGCCGTCGTCTGTGGTTCCTTATACCTCAACAAAATGGAGTAGTGGAATACGAAGAAATTACAGACGTTGGGTGAGGTGGCTGCCTTAGAAAACAATGTTGATTTTTTTCATGCCACCGTTATTCTTATTGGGCTGAGCGATTGCTAATGCGTGCTTACACTCAAAACCGCTCATCATTCACCGTCGATTTAACAAAACACCTGACGAGCTCATTTACGGCAGGAAAACCGGATATCCCTTTCTACATGTATTCGGGGCTTCTGTATCCAAGGAATTGATCAGTGAGGATATTGGGTTGATTGGTGCAAAAGGATGATATTGGATTTTTCATTGGTTTATTCTGCTGATTCCTGTGATTACTGGGTTTACAACCGAAGGACAATGAAAATCATGGAGTCAATTGAATGTGACATGGTGATGAGCTTTCAGCTATGCTTTTGAACAAAGAGTTCAAAACCCGGGGCCTCAAAGAATGACTTCTGGACAAATCCAGTTCAGGACTCGATCTTCCTTTTGCTACGTCAACATTACAACTCAAAAACCAATGAAAGGTATGATTGGATTTACTGTTTCGAAGCTATGTATGATGATTATATTGGTGGTCAACAGTCATCGCTCCAAGAAAACTGTCCGGTATGCTAAAGCTCCTCAATGCTCTTCAGACTCCATCGGAACTACAAAAACAGCAGACACAGCACAGACACCAACAATTTCATCCTCTCAAGCTACAAATTGTCCAATTTCTTCACAGGATGTTGACGAGCTCGAAACACAACAACATGGTCAGCATCAACCCGCAAACAATTACTGACCCCCCCCCCCAACCCCCCCCCCCCATTGTTCCAAATGCTATGGTCGATGAAAAATAGTTTGTCAATCCCTTTGCTACTCCTTTCCACAAAGTGATGCTGAATTTCATCTCACATTATGTGGATCCATCGATCGAACATGATAGTTTTATCAACCATACCCTCATGAATATCAGTGGACTATGGATCACCCTCTGGAACAAGTGATAGGAGAACCTCACGACCAGTTATGACAAGGATTCCAATTGCGATCCGATGGTGATGTGCATGTACGGGCATTAACTGTAAGCACTGTGGAACCCAAGAATCGTCAAAGAGGCTTATGACCGGGCCCTGCATGGATTGAATCAAGCAGAAAGCATTCTTCAGTTCAAAAGGCTTGATGTATGGGTGTTAGTTCCTATCGGATAACATAAAACCCCTTACTTTGAAATGGTTATTCAAAAACAAGCATGATGAAGAAAACACGGTCAATCATAACAAGACCCGTCTGGTTGTGAGAAGTGTTTACCGTCAAGAGGAAGGAATTAATTTTGAAGAAATCCCTCGCTACTTGTGTGCTAGAATGGAAGCTATCAGGATATTTTTGGCATATGCTGCACACAAATCGTTCACTGTGTTTCAAATGGACGTGAAAACTGCTTTCTTGCATGGCACGCTAAAAGAAGACGTGTACGTATGTCAACCTGAAGGTTTCATCGATGCTGATCATCCAAGCCATGTCTAAAAGCTAAAGAAGGCTGTTATATGGCTAAAGCAAGCACCTAAGGGCATGGTGATTCTTGTGTGTATTCAATGTTTTCATACAGAATCACACCAGTCCCTTCTTCAATGGCACAAATTGATCCAAGTTTTGTTTATGAAGACGCTTCGACGATGACCATTGTTAGTGAATAGTATACAGGTCTACGTTGATGATATTATCTTTGGTTCTACACACCCTAGGTATACCCAACTATTTTCTGACCTCATGAAAAGCCGCTTCGAAATGTCGATGATGGGGGAAATGACGTTTTTCCTTGGTTTACAAGTTAACCAATCCCCCCGTGGCATCTTTATAAACCAGTCCAATTACGTGTTAGAAATCCTTAAAAAATATGGAATGGAAGCTTGTGATCCCGTTGGTAACTTCCAATGGAGGATCAAAGTCAAGCTTGACCTTGATCAAAATGTGTCTCTGTCGATTGCAACAAAATATCGCTACATGATGATAGGTGCCCTATGTATCTTCGTCTAGGAGAATACGGACATTGTACATGCTACTTGTTTATGTGCTCGGTACCAGGCTAAGCCAACCGAGAAGCACCTCAAGGAGGTTAAAAGGATCTTTCGTTATCTCCGGGGAACCGTTAATACGGGTCTTTGGTATTCGAAGGATTCTGGTATTGAACTAACCGGATTTTCAGATGCTGACTATGCGGGATGTAAAGACACCTTCAAGAGTACTTCCGGTGGAGCTCAATTCTTAGGCGAAAAGTTGGTTAGCTGGTCCTCAAAGAAACAAGACTGTACTGCGCTGTCTACCGCGGAAGCAGAATATGTGTCTCTATCCGTTTGCTGTGCCCAAGTCCTTTGGATGCGGACACAGTTAACGGACTATGGCTTTAACTTCAACAAGATTCCAATCTATTGTGATTCGAAATCAGCCATAGCCATATCCTGCAACCCGGTCCAACACTCAAGAACAAAACAACATCAGCTGTCCGCTACCATTTAATTAAGGAACACGTGGAAAGGGGTTACGATTGAAACTGTATTTGTCAAGACGGAATTACCAACTGGCCGACTTCTTCACAAAGCTATTCCAGAGACCGTTTAACTATTTGGTTCGTCGCCTTGGTATGCGCAGTTTATCTCCTAAAGAACTTGACCGTCTTGCAAAATCTCAGTAATCCTTTGTATATATTTTATTAGAAAAACAATATTTAATAAATATATAATCCTTAAAAAACAAAATACAAAATCTAAGAAAAAAAAAATTTAAAAAGAAAAAAAAAAATTCAAAAAAAAAATTCAAAAAGAATCTTCTCCGACATGTCTCTCGACAATCGATAACATTTGCGCACCTAGAAATGTTGATTAATATTAACACAGGTGAATAAATGAAGTTCGAGCGAGAGTTTCAAATGCTTTCAAAACATGTCCTTTCATTTTTTTTTCTCTACGACTTCTAAGTAAATGTCAGCTTAGGACTCGGTCTCCAAAGAAAGGAAAATGTTCATTTATGTACATTTATCCTAAACAACGGGAAGCTCATATCTTCTCGGTCTTGAGCAAAGTCATATAAACATTCAAAGTTTTGAATGCTCAAGAGAAGTTTTAAGGAAAATGATGGGGAGTTACGTTGAGTGCTCAGTGTCTCATCTAGTTGAGGATTTTTGTCAAGAGGTTGCGATCTACTTATCTTTCACAGATTTATTTATAAGTTTGGAGTCACGTGGATAGTACAAGACATAAGACACAAGTTTGGGTTATTCTACTTCAGCATCAAGTTCGTTATACTTATTTTTTTTCATCAGTGATCATTACATAGAGCCTACAGAATATAAGATTCAAGAAATGGTTAACATATGGGTTTCAGAGGAAGCTTATTGTTAAAATGTTTAACCATTTACATGTGGCATTGAGGTGAAGGTTTTTACTACTACTAGTCATTATTACTACTGCTAGTGTGAGTTTTGTAACTCCCCCAAATCTGGGTCGCAGCAAAATGTTGAATATCTAAGGGCGTTACATTTATGGCTCAATAGCACAAGATATGAGAACAACCACTAAACGTATCATTTGAAAAGATACATTGGATTAACAAAATACTTGTTTGTTACATAAGCCCATGTCTTCAAATTGTTCAACAATATATGTAAAGATTTCGGTTTATAACTATTATCCCCAAAATGTAACAAGACCCCAAATCTTTAATGTTGACTCTTCAATTATTGACTTCCAATGTATCATCACACCTCGTGCCTTATTGACTTGAAAAACATGCTTAAAACGTCAACATAATGTTGGTGAATTCATAGGTTTATGTAAATCATTTATAGGACCGCAAGATTTCCAAGTGTATAATTAAGCAACAGATGCAAACATCATAAAATAAGTGATTACGTTTTCCTAAGCTCATGACACCGAAGCTCGACGTATATGAATGCAAATAAATTTGCCAACAAGTATTCGTGAAAAGATATTATTTGTTTCCTATATATATTTGTTTTATCCTTTGTAAAAACTTAGATAATCTTCTGCTATATAAGAGACATTAGTCATGTAGTTTATGCTGTACATAGAAAAAGAAAGAGGTGTGTGTAAATCCAAGGGAAAATGTAGACATCTAGTTTTGTGTGGTGTAGCCTAAGGATCTTATGATTTCCTGTTATTTGGTTTATTGATGTAATTGTTCTTACTATTGATCAGCGTAGAATGAGGCTTGAGTGAATGATAATGAAGAAAATAACCTTATTGATGATAACATTGTTCTTATGTTTTAATTCGCTGTGCATATATGTTATTTTTCTTTTTTATCATGATCCTAGAGGAGGTCTAACAACCTCGAGTTATAAACGATCAAAAATCTATCGGGTTTTTAGGTTCTATCAGTATCAAGCTATGATGACACGAGGAATGGGAATGGAGAGCATAATAACTCACGAATGATCACAACTCCCAAATTAAAAATTGGTGATGAATTCTTGAAAATATTAGAGGACAATGCCTTCAGTGGCATGGATGGATGGGACGTTACCGATCACATTGCAAAGGTGCTCGAAATAACTGAATGGATTAAGATGGCTGATGTGGATAAGAATGAACTGAGATTATATGTCTTCTCAAAATCACTAGTGAAATGCCAAAAATGTGGGACGATGAAATATACGAAACAAACATTACCTGGAGTGAACTGAACGATAATTTTTTTATAAATATTACCCATTGTCGCATACTTGCAATAGCAAAATCCCTGATGACCTGGACAACGGTACGGATTACTTTGAATTTATGTATTGGTTGGCATCAAAGTTTGACAACTATTTGGAAATTGACAAAAATACCAAAAATGGGCTATGGGAATTTTATGTGAACGAGTGTACTAAAGGAACGATTGGTGACCTCGGCGAATACAAAGAACCGTGCAAAAGGTCATGTTCGGATACATTTTATAAACCCTATTTAGACGCACAGGAAGCAAAAGACATCTACAAAGTTATTAATAGGGAATATTCTCCGGTACCAATCCCCGCTCACCGCGACATTAATAACCCAAACGAACTATGCAGAACCGAAGAATTCACAATCATACGAAATTCGATAGGCAATGATGAAGAATTCGTTACTGTGGGTCGAAGCAACATTAAAACTGTTGAAAGAACTCCTGGCAGCAATGTCTTGCATTACACGAACTCTTCAACAGAAAAGATCACGGATGGGAAGTAACACGGACGAGATAAGAAGGAAAAAGGTCGAACTTAAAGACCAGCTGAATAAAGTGCTTCCCGAGAGACAACCCGGTCATTTTAATTGTTTGTCGCATTTAATTGTTTGAATTTTAATTTTCTGCATGAGTCTGTCTTCCCAGACATTACATACGGCGTATCAAACCCCCTTGGATACGGCGTATGCATGTTTGGACGTTATTAGTTTTAAAACTTAATTATTTAATTTCCAGTAATTTAATTGTTTCTACAAGAACAATACGGCGTATCCTAGGGTTTGGGATACGGCGTATTGATCCTTGTACATTTGTGTGTTTAATTGTTTTCTTGTACCATTGTAGCGAGATAGAATTTGCACTTGTCTTCTAACCTTTTATAGGACCTTGCTGAAACTATGATATGGTATATGCTAAAAAAGACTTATGTTGAACTTATCCGGGCATTCTGAAGCCCTAGTCAACACATTTTCTGCTCAAGAACTCATCATGGAAAATTATCATGAGCAAAACATCAAGGAGTTTTTTGTTCTAATTCTATTTTCCCTTATTATTTAATTGTTTTATCTATGCAACGAGACGTTGTATAATTTAAGTGGGGGGGGGGGTGGAGAATTAAAAACGTACTTGTCTTCTTTTTTACAAAAAACATGCAAAATACTTAAAAATGGTCAAAATTAAATATATTTTTTTCAGTATGACTTTTGCAAAAATCACTAGTTACATTACCTAGCGCATAATAACCCTTGATACATATTGTGAGAATTAAGCCTATTCCGTTTCTAACAGTCTACTAAATTTCACAAATTTATAAGTGTGTCAGTGATGTAGTAGACTTTAGAACTTGGCCTCGTATATCACTCAAGACCGCCATGATTAGTACTATGGATTTAGATGGAAGAACATGTTCAACTGATAAATTTTTAGGATTCAACTAAATAGCCTACATGTCGTAAAATTAACTATCCACATTGGTTAGTTAACTCCCATGTAACCCTTGATTACTCTCATTTTTAGAGTAAAATCACTAGAACAACTGTGAGTCATACCTTTCTTTTTCTACACATATTATATGTTTCGTTAAACTTTGACCTTAGCTTACCATTATAGATTAAGCCTATTTTCTCTATGTTTCTAGTTGGCTTTCGTGTAATCTTGTATATTCCTGGGTCGAAGTGAAATTTTTCTATCTATGTAATGGTCGGGAAATTGCTCAATTCAATGGGAAAATATGTAGCTCGTAAGTTTCGCTACTTTTCGCAATTATGAATTATGTCCGATGAAAAAGTACTACAAGGAAAAGATTATCCAGATAAATTATGTAAGTGAAGACGGTGGAATCAAACCGAGGTTTATTATATATTATGAAAAAAATTGGAAAAGAAAAAAAGCAAAAAAAAAAGAAGGAAGAAAAATAGTCGTTTCAAAAAGAAGTTTATATCGAAGGAATCACTTAGAAGGATCGATTACTCGTTGATACGTTACAACTTGTGTAAAAGTATGTAAAGAGCAGGATGTAAGGGAAGTTGACCGTTATGGGAACGTTAACTTTGGTTTTCTTTGCCATTTCTGTGATCAAGGCGTCTGTCTATATATTCGAGTCTTTGTCATGGAAAGGTCGGGGGAAAGTTACTAGAAACCGTACCTTATTTGTTGGCTTAATCTATTTGTTTTGTGAAATTTTATTAAACACATTTTACTTTCCCTTTCATAGCAACTAACTTAGTGTTACTCGAACTAGGACTGTTCGCGCATGCATGTATATTCGTCGTTACGGCCATGTATGCATTTCTCAGCTGCTTGTTGGCTGATTGATTTTGGTGAAAGTTAGAAGGTCCCTACCCTATATCATTCTTCATCCTAACCGCTGGTTAAACACGAACAGAGATGTCTTCGGATTATATATGTCTATTCTGTCATTACGTACGTGTATATACGATACAGCAGGCTTGTTGGTGTGGTACTTATGGTGAAAGACTGTTGAATGATCAACTGTAAGCCTTCTTAACCCAATTTAGCTTTTGATATGTTCTTCCTTAGCTTTAGCGGTGGAGATGTGTATCCTTGCCAAGCTTATGATACGAAACTAATCACGACCGAGCAATTAAGCGTACTACTTAAATGTTGCACCCTAGATTAGTTGAGTGATCTGAGTGTTTTCATTTCTATATTTCGTGAGGAGCTTGGTTATGTACAGGTGATTAGGACAAAACGATGCAAGGTTTTATACCAGGCTCTTAGAGCTTGATGCAAACCATAAAGTGCTTTTACCACTTTGTAGACCTTGTCAAGATGGTCAGGATATTCAAACCCTAGAGTTTGACACACATATATCAACTCTTCAATCCTTCCATAAAGAAAATCACTCTTGACATCCATCTGATACACCATAAATCCCATAAATGAAACATAAGCTAAGAACAACCTTATTGCCTCAGTTCTGGCTATAGGAGCAAAAACTTCATCATAATCTATGCCTTCTTCTTGTGTATAACCTTGTGCAACCAACCTTGCTTTGTTCTTAATCACAATTCCTCTCTCATCTTTCTTGTTCCTGAAGACCCATTCTGTACCAATGGCCTTCTTACCCTTAGGCAAATCCACCAAAATCCAAACCTTTTGTAGTTTGAACTATAGTAGTTCTTCCTGTATTGCCTCTACCCAAGCAGGATCATATAGAGCTTTAGCAACCCTTGTGGGTTCTATTTGTGATAAGAAATAAGCAAACAAACAAGTGTTAAGGTCTTCATAAGTTTTCCCTTCATACACAACACTGATAAATCCTTGTTCATTAGTAGGCTTTATCTTGCTTCTTGTTTGTACTGGTGTATTCAGACTTCTAATTACTTACTTGAGTGAATGATTCTTGTGAATTTTAGTAGTAGGAGTAGGACTGACATGGATTGAAGAACAGTATATTATCAAATAAGGTCTTATCATTAAACATTTCCACCAAGCCTCAATATTATTTCAATAGTCTCCAAACCAGGCATATTTGTATCATCTGGATATTCAGTGTTTAAGTTCTCAAGAGCATAATTAAGCTCATTTTAAATTTCACTTTCTTTATCTAAAACTTCATCATGCTTTGTGAAGATCATTATAGACTCATCAAGTATATGTTTTATAGATAATATAAATATGCAGCGGAATATAAAGAACAGTATATTATCAAATAAGGTTTTATCATTAAACATTTCCACCAAGCCTCAATATTATTTTATCAGAAGCATACAGTTACCTGTCTCTAATAGTAACATGGATCAAGGAAAACTTTGATTACCTTGAGGCTACATCACCACTATAGACGTCTGCATCTCTAACTCTTGCACACACACACACACGTTTTTTTGTGTACACACACTTTTCTGGATACTAAAACTATTTGTCTATGATCTCTTTATATATAGAGATCATGACTTACAAAGGAAGTTAACATAAAGATATAAACAAGTAAATATTTTTAACATTAAGAAATATCTTTTGTTATCTTTATCTTCTTAAGGAGATCTTCATCTTTTGATATCTTTGACCAAATCTTCTATAATTCTCCACCAACTTGTAGAATTCCAATCTGCTAGATTTAGTCCTTATGTTTCATTCTTTTATTTATTTTGTCTCATCAAATCTAGAATCCCAACAATCTTCCCCTATTTGATGATGACAAAACAAACAAAGTCGTGTACGAACTTCATCATAAAGCCAAAGCTTCCCCTAAAGTTGAGATGTAATCATCTCCCTGAATGAAGAAAAACTTCCCCCTAAGTAGATTTCCTTTGTACCATGCCACACCAAGGATCTATAAGTTTCCAATTGTACATGTTAACATCTTCTTCCCTTTTTTTTGTCATAATCCAATAGGGGACTTGTGAATATAAGCAACTTTGATCTTGACCACTACAAACCAATATCACAATTCTAATCCAAGCCTTATAATTCCTCAAATTACCCACCATTAAGCATAATAAGAAAAATGAACTTGAGTAATAGAAACTCACACTAGCAGTAGTAATAATGACTAGCAGTAGTAAAAACCTTCACCTCAACGCCACATGTAAATGGTTAAACATTTTAACAATAAGCTTCCCTTGAAACCTATATGTTAACCATTTCTTGAATCTTCAATTCTGTAGGCTCTATGTAATGATTACTAATAAAGAAAACTAAGTATAACCAACTTGATGCAGAAGTAGAACAACCCAAACTTGTGTCTTATATCTTGTACTATCCATGTGATGTCAAACTTAAAAATAAATATGTGAAATATAAGTAGATCGCAACTTCTTGACAAAAATCCTCATCTTCTATAAGACACATAACCAAAGTGAT
>BQNB010055829.1:0-36017 GCA_026074375.1 Tanacetum coccineum
ATCTTTCTAATAAATGAAATGGTGTTTTATAAACGTATCTTTGAACGTTTATTGGGACTCGTGTGCATGTATTATGAAGTAGCACCCCCAATCGTTGTATTCCGCTGCGTATCGCATTTTAGGGGTGTTAAAGAGTGGTACCAGAGCAGGAGTTGTAGTGAACTAAGTCGTTTTACAAAACTTGTACTACAACTGTTTTTGGAAAAGTTTCACGAGTCTTTCACCGATGTCCGATATCCGCGTGCGTGTTGCTCCCGATCCTTAGAAGCCTTATGTGGTATATATTTGATTGCATATTATGTCCGTAACAAGTGGTTGACACTTGGTACAAGTAATAATTATATATATGTATATAGATATATATATACGGCATCCGTTCTATGGTATACGATTATATATATCTTGATATTCGCTTCTTGCGAAGAGTTTAATTTCTTTAAACATTTCGATGCGATATGATAAAATTATTTTGATACATGATGAAAACATCATTGTTATATGATTATCTTTGAAACTTTTTCGCGGCCTTACTTTCCATCTTTTGATGATGTTGATTCGTCGTAGTTTGTCGATCCAATTGGGTGACTTATTGTTCGACTCCGAGTTCGAATATTTTCCCGTTGCTTTTAAATCGCATATGTTGTTTCGTAACCTATTGTTTTGAAAATTTTCAGTTGATGGGAGTGTGACTTTCATATGTCATCCCATGAATCTTCATTGTTTTGGAAAACGACTATTAACTTATTCCCGCGTAATGCGTCATTTGGGAACGTCTATCTTTGGAGCATTCAAATAAAGTTGGTGTGTTGTGCTTTGATTCTTTCGTGTCGACCTCTACTTAGTAAGTCTTGAAATGTTCAGGTCTAGAAACCCATGAGTTGATGTGATGGAAGGAGTGTTAAGTCATTGGGTATGGCTTTGTATTGGCGTTTGGAGGAATTAAAACGGATTTTACGGTAGTTTATAACCAGCAGGTTGTGGGGTTGATTGTGAATTATTTTTGTCTTACGGCACCTGGGAAAGCCATTTGAGATGTTGGTACATGTTCAAGGTACATGTGGTGAGTTGGATAGAATTTGAACTCTTCCGGATAAGTGAGATATCGTCGTTTTTCTAAAACTAGTCAAATCTGGTATACTGTTGGGAAAAGGAGTATAACTCCATATTTTTGTAATAACTTTTCAAAAGAAAATTTAGGTACATGTAGAAGACTCTTAGGGTTATTACCTCCAATTGGTTTCACATCAAAAGCATCAATGAATTTCAAATTACGCTCATTTTCGCAAACCACAAAAATTTGTCAAAAATTTATTTGGGGATTGCTTTGGGATAGCAGCTTGTTGGTATGTTTTAAAATATTTTTGGTCTATGAAGAGCTGTGAAATTATACTAGAAGGTTGAGAAACCACTTAGGTACATGTGGGAATTCGGATGGAGTCATATCGACGCCCGACGAATGAGATATCGCCGAAATGGCAAAACTAGTCAAAAAAAAATTTTAGACCATAATTTGAATGAGTAATAAGTTCAAAAACTTATATAGCAACACCTACATATGTAAAACTATAAGTTCTAAATATTGAACAAACTTAGATTTGAGCGGTCGTTTCAGCTTTTGTGGACGCACAGTTTAGGAGATACACTCAATTTAATGTAGCCATAAAATTTTGGTAAATGGCAGCCTTAATAGAATAGGGGCAAAATGGTAATTTCTGTAACATTTCTCATTTTCATGTCATTGTACGACTCTATTAATGATCACTAATTATTTTAGTCCGATACGCGTTTACTTTTAATATTTACTTTTAAGCTAAATCGCGTAGACTAAAAATAATCAATGAATGTAAACGGTCATCAAATAAATTAAAGTTTACGTCCACCAAGTAATATATAATCTCTAGGAAGATAATTATGTACTTTGCATATTTTATTTTTATTGGTCACGTAAAAGGGTTACGTTTCGCGATAAAATACATTTGGACACACCCCGGAAATACCTAGACTTACCTAGACTCAAACCAATACCCACTTTTAAAACCTTAACACAAAAATTAAAAAAAATTTATGTACAAAGGTCACTAGGGGCCGGCTAACAAGGAAACCACATCAAAATCCCTTGAAATCTTCTTAGTATCTCTTAAAAGTACATGTACATCTTGTGTTTAATTAAGACAAGTACCTATGGTCTCCTAATGACTAATTACCCAATAGTTAATACCCATTTCTTGCCTTTGACTCTCCTTAGCCGCGGTTAACAAGGAAAGAGAACACACAAGCCATAAGATTTCATAGCGTTAAGTAAGATCTTTGTACATCAACTAACTAATTAAAGCTTGTACTTAGGTGGTTTAGCAAGAAACAATGTGTGACTAACTAGAAAACCCCTAAACCACTTCCTAGGGCACGGTTTTAGTTTGTTTAAGGAACTAGGAAAGTTAACATATTATCTTTAGCCCTATAATACACACACTTATCTTACCATTTGACACTCTTACAACATACACACACTCAAACAAGAAAACACATAATTGGGTCTAGTGTTCGGGTCATCAAACGCAAGCAAACACTCTCCTTGATTTCATTCGAACCCACAAACAGTTCTAGTCGTCATACAAGTTTATAAAATGGTTTACACAAGCTAGGGTTGGGTATTTACAAAGATTTGAAAATTAGGGTTGGGTTATTGATCGTGCTTTACACACGTGGGTTGCCACATTGCTCGCATACACACATGTTCAAGAAGCTAGGACCCTTGTAAGTGTTCTAGCCTACGTTCATATTCAAGTTTTATGTTTGCTTCATGTGTCATAAGGCACGGTTATTATGTGTTAACAAGCTAAACATGTGTCGTGCCTAGCATGACATAACCCATGTCTACGTCCTATAATATACAACATATGTAGACTTTGTGTGGTGATTCCAAAAGCCATTAGAGGCACTACAAAGTCTTGTGTATAAGCATGAATGTTAAATTATGACATGCACACGCGAGAGGTTTGATAACTCATTTAGAAACGGAAACACTTTCATGTCACGTATTATAATACTTAACAACTCATTTTGTTCTATAAAGGATGTGTACACAATAGTATATGCGAACCAGGGTTGTTTGGGATATGTTAAAATAAGTTAGCAGAAGTTAGTACTGCTAGCAGAGTTAGTACTGCTAGCAGAAGTTAGTACTGCTAGCAGAGTTAGTACTGCTAGCATATTGTTAATATTGCTAGTGTATTAATAATACTGTTTTTGACAATCCTGAACTTTCTTGTGTCCAAGTCACGAGAGTTCAAACAAACTTTATTAAAGAGATTTTAACTCACTAATGGGTTGTATGAATACCGAGCTAAAAATAGAATTAATACTGCCAGGCTTAAGAAGTTAGTACTGCTAGCAGAAGTTAGTACTGCTAGCAGAGTTAGTACTGCTAGCATATTGTTAATACTGCTAGTGTATTAATAATACTGTTTTTGACAATCCTAAACTTTCTTGTGTCTAACACGAGCTCGAACAAACTCTAACGAATTTGTAACTCACTAATGGGTTGTATGCTACGAGCTAAATTAGAAGTTAATACTGGCAGGCTTAAGAAGTTAGTATTGTTAGCAGAAGTTAGTAATGCTAGCAGAGTTAGTACTGCTAGCAGAAGTTAGTACTGCTAGCAGAGTTAGTACTGCTAGCATATTGTTAACACTACTATTGTATTAATAATACTATTTTTGACATTCCTGAACTTAAGGGACCATTTGGAACTCATAAGAACCTAAAATGTATTTTTTGTAAAATAGAGGGACTAAACGTATCAATATGGAAACTCAGGGGTGAAAACGGTAAATATTCTATTTTAAACTATAAGGACTGTTTTTGCCAATAATTGAAAAACATAAGGGTAAAGTTTATAAAATTAAGTGATATAAATAAACACTTATGATAATCGAAACTAGACGTGATATAAGAACGATACTTATATAACTAAAGTCACGCGAATGATAAATAGGTGTATTTATTATTAATACTTAAACACCTTGTAAACTTAAAAGTATATAGTCGTACACCTTCCCAAGAGCAAACGAGGAAAACGAATACAATAAACGTGTACACCACCACACAAGTGATAACAGTATATATAAACTAGAAATTGTTATAGTTTATACATTGAGTCGTTAGCCTAAATATGTAGACTAAGACTTGACCGTATTTACTTAGGTAATTGACGGTGTGATTCACTACCTGCTTGGATATATAATATCAATCAGAGGACTACCTTCTAAGGTGAGTTCATAGCCCCATGTTTTACAATTATTTAAATGATTTACATCCTTGGGGTGAGAACATGCTTGTTTTACAAATTGGACGCAAGTGTACATTTTATACAATGATTACGTGCTGCCTTAGTTACCATACCCTTATGGTCCATAGATCATGACTTTTAATTGCATAGCTGTGAGTTGGGAATTACTTGTTGGGCGCGAATGTTTTATGGAAAGATCGTAATAGGGATTGACAATCCCCGTTCGGGTGAGCCTAGCTATTTTTCCCCCACGCTTGGGGGAACGAACGCATACCATGTCAATTTTTAGGATTTGCGGGTTAGCACATCATTCAATCACGACCACCTGCAGGCAAATATAATATTTGTATTCAAATATGTCGAGCTTTCAGTGTCATGAGCTTAAGGAAAACGTAATTACTTTTTATGATATTTGGCATTTGTTGCTGTAATCAAACACTTCCAATCAATGGTAAATCTTGGCGGTCCACCATTGATATCCACATAAACCTATGAATCACACAACTTTATGTTGACAGTTGTAAGCATGTTTTTTCAGTCAATAAGCACAAGGTGCGATGATACATTGGAAGCAATAATTTGATAGAAGTCAAACACTTAAGATTTGGGGTCTAATTACATTTTGGGGACAATTGTTAAAAACCATAAATCTTCATTTATATCGTTGAAACAATTAGACAGCCAAGGGCTATGTAACAAACAAAGTATTTGTTAATACCAATGTATCTTTTCAAATGACCCACGTTTAGTTAGTCGTTCTCTCAGTTCTTGTGCTATTGATCCAATAATGTAAACGCCCACGGATATTCAAACCTTACCGCTGCGTGGCGTCAGATGTGAGGGTGTTTACAAGGCAATATTTAATGTTGAGTGGTGCATTTCCGATTAAAGGCAATTAATACTTAAATCGAGTACATATACAAAGGACCAATGAGAGAAAACCACCATTGTAATACAAGAAAACATAAAGAAGTAGGTGATGGAATGGAACGACAAATAAAGTTACCCGTGGGTTAGATGAAATTAACAAATTTTCTTGAAGGTGTCGATATTTAGGCTCCATAGCGAACGGTGTGGGAGGCGTGGAGGAGTTCAATTCGAACCATGAGCACTATAGTACTCTTACAAGGCGCAATCATAATGAAACCTGAAACCTTCCACTGTGTGTTGCCGAGAACCAAAATGCGATATATACTATAGCGTGACCTCTGAAACATCAATATATCACCAACGCTGGGCTATTTCAAAGGGAGGGTATCTGACGTAACCTATTTTTACAGTAGTTAGAGAGGATTTGAGAGTTAAACAAACTTAGAATGGATCCGGCAAGCTTTAGAACCCTACTTATAGCTGGAAATCAACCTACACATTCAAGTCATGGCATCACTTCAGCAAAAACGTTAGGTCTCCCTCCTGCTCCTCCACACTACCTACTGTACCAAACTAAGCAAATGCAAACTGTATGAGTAGGATGGCGTTTATTTCCGATAAGCCTCTATGATCCAATAAGTGAAGGGGGGAGATACTATCAACCTAAATTTATATTGAATTGTAGGTCTGTGGGGCCCAAACATTTACATCTCACTGGAAAGTACCGTAATGCAAAAAACGCTGCTTATATCGTCCAGTCGGAATCAATAGAAACATGCATTTGCGACTCAGACTGTGTTATTACGTATCAGACGACGACTGTCTCGACGTAAAGATGGAAATCACACTCTATAGCCGAGGCAATTTTTGGGACCATTAGGCCCACTACTTCGGACATACTTAATGTACACAAATTTGATTTTTGTGTGTGTCGTAGCTAAACTTCGCAGCTTCTACACGGCTCTCTGCAGTTAGGATGCGCCTAGGTAGAACAAAAATTGGAATGAGTTTGTCGAGTGGAAATATCTACAATTAGGACGTATAAGAATAACAAAGGACCTCCTGTACAGCTTGTATTAAAGGGTAGAACGGAGCACCACAAATTGGGCAGCTAGCGAGGGTTGAAAACCGATAGCGCTCAAAAACACTTGTCTATGTTGGAAAACCAAGGATAATTGTTTAAACAGAAGGGGGGTGAGACACACACACAACAAATTGATCTGGCCGATGGGTACTTCAAGATACTTGGTTTCAAATCGATTATCTGATCGTTAACATAACATGAACAATCAGCGGGGGATGCTTAGAAGCCTGGCCTTGTTAGAAAAGAAAGTCAGCCTTAAAGAGCACCAACGTCTTCATTCGTTGTTAAATCGTGCTAAGAAACCGAAGAATCTGTCGATAATCTAGCTTAAGTGAATGAGGTGCTATATCACATCCCTGTCACCACATCGGCGGGCAAACCCACGTGGTGCCATCATTTTCACAATATGACATTTTGAATTGGTTTAGGGCTGCGGAACAGTGCTTTCAGGTTCCTGCTATATTAACTATATTTGCAAGTTGCGCTCGAAAAAGATGATTGTACTTGCAGTTGCATCTTCATGTAACAATTCATATTTTCAGGTCATTTTACGACAATAAACTCTCAATTATTTATTTAAACTTTTACGTGTTTACTTTTAATTTCAACCGTTAAGTTAAATCGCGTAAGCTAAAAATCAACAATCAACGTCAACCGAGATTAAATAAATAAAAGTTTGCGTCAAATAAGTGTTATATTATTTTTACGAAGATAATTTATAATTTTTCACATTTTATTTTTATACGTTGCGTAAAACGTTTACATTTCATAATATTTTGCATTTATGCATGCATTGACACACCATCACCTTTTTATACTTCAACAAATACCCAAATTATACCCAATACACACAAAAAATTATAAAATTTCTCCTAGAAACCCTATTATGACCGGCCCCTCTTTATAAGCATTAATAGATTTCTTTAGTTTTTGAATTAAACACACTTTAAACATACAAACCAAGGGATAATACCAACTTACAAGCAAGACTCACTTTTCCCTCTTTTTAGCTTACAATCCCACGCCCAACATCCCTCTTCCTCACTTGTCTATTCCTACTTTGTCCCTAAGCATTATTATAATAAGAAAATCATGCCTTGGTAATAAAAGAGTTTAACTTTTAGCAATCCTCACAAAGAAAATCAAACACCAAAAATCTCTTCTTTCTTCTCTTTATATCCCGCAACACCACAACACCAAGCAAGAAATTGGGTTTTGATTTCTACAAGTATTCAAGTGGGTTTAGGTTAGAATCAAACATAAGGGTTTGAATTAGAGTATATTTCTCTCTACTGAGTTCGTCATCCTCTTATCTCTCATATCACTCCGCGTTGTCCTACGCACTCATTTAGCAAAACTCCGCGCATCATGTTCATATCATTATACATGAGTTTAGGTAGATAGCATCTCTGCTCATACTCGATAGTTCTAGTGTGCCCTCTCAGCCGGATCCCGTTTGTTTAACTCAAACCAATCAGTAAACATTGTTACGTCGATACCCTCCCTTTGAAGCAGCGTAGGAAAATTTTCAGAGTCACGCATAGTCATCGCATTTTGGTTTGGCAAGTGGAAGTTCAGTTTCATTACTGATGTGTAGGAGTAGTGAATGTCGAATGAAAACAGCCACCACACCGCTTCGCATGGAGCTAAATATCGACAATTCAAGAAATTTGTAATTTCATCAACCTCGGTCACTTTATTTGTCGTTCCATCATCACCACTTCTTATGTTTTCTTGTATTACAATGGTTTCTCTATCTGGACCTTTGTTTAAGTACTCGAATAAGTACTTAATTGCCTTTAATCGAATGCACCACTCAACATTAATATGTGCCTTGTAACACCCTCAAATCTGAGCACGCAGCGGAATGTTTGAATATCCGAGGGCGTTACATTATTGGATCAATAGCACAAGATCTGAGAACGACTACTAAACGTGTCATTTGAAAAAGATACATTGGATTAACAAAATACTTGTTTGTTACATAAGCCCATGGCTTCAAATTGTTCAACGATATAAATGAAGATTCTGGTTTTTAACAATTGTCCCCAAAATGTAATAAGACCCCAAATCTTAAGTGTTGACTCTTCAATTATTGACTTCCAATGTATCATCGCACCTTGTGCCTTATTGACCTGAAAAACATGCTTAAAACGTCAACATAAAGTTGGTGAATTCATAGGTTTATGTGAATCAATGGTAGGACCGCAAGATTTCCAAGTGTATGATTAAGCAACAAATGCAAACATCATAAAAAGTAATTACGTTTTCCTAAGCTCATGACACTGAAGCTCGACATATATGAATGCAAATATATATTTGCCAACAGGTGTCCGTGAATGATGTGCTAACCCCGCAACATCCCAAATTCGACATGGTATGCGTTCGTTCCCAGTGATAGCTAGTCACCCGAACGGGGATTGTCAATCCCTAATAGATCTATCCATAACATTCGCGCCCACACAATGTAATTCCCAATCACATCTATGCAATTAACAGTTCATGATCATGGACATAATGGGTTATGGTAACTCAGGCAAACACGTAATCATGGTATAAAATGTACACTTGCGTCCAATTTGTAAAACAAAGCATGTTCTCACCCCAAGGATGTAAATCATTTAAATAATTGTAAAACATGGGGCTATGAACTCACCTTAGAAGGTAGTCCTCTGATTGATATTATATATCCAAGCAGGTAATTTTTAATCAACACGACCATTACCTAAGAAATAGGGTCAAGTCTTAGTCTACATAATTTAGGGCTACGACTCAATGTAAAACTATACAATTTTCTAGATTTATACTATAACTGTTAGTCACTTGTGTGGTGGTATACACGTTTAATTGTATTCGTATTCCTCGTTTGCTCTGGGAAGGTGTACACATATACTTTTAAGTTTACAAGTTTTAAGTATAAATTATAAATACACCTATTATCATTCACGACCTTTAGTTATATAAGTATACCGTATTTATATCACGACTAGTCCGATACCATAAGTGTTTATTTAAATCACTTAATTATATAAAATACCCTTAGGTTTTCATTATTGGCAAAAACAGTCCTTATAGTTTAAAATAGAATATTTACCGTTTACACCCCTGAGTTTCCATATTGATACGTTTAGTCCTCTATTTACAAAAAATACATTTAGGGTCTTAGGAGTTCCAAATGGTCCCTTAAGTTCCAGAATGTCCAAAAAATAGTATTATTATAACAATAGTAGTGTTACCAGATATCTAGCAAGTACTAACTCCTGCTAGCAGTAACTAATCTCTGCTAGCCAGTACTAACTCTGGCTACAGAACTACTTCTGCTAACAATACTAACTTCTTAGCCTTCCAGTATTGAACTTCTAATTTAAGCTCGAAGCATACAACCCATGAGAGAGTACAAAATTCGTTATAGTTTGTTCGAAGCTCGGTTTAGACACACGAAAGTTTTAGGATTGTCAAAAACAGTATATATAATACACTAGCAGTATTAACAAGATATCAGCCAGTACTAACTCTGCTAGCAGTACTAACTTCTGCTAGCAGTACTAACTTCTTAAGCCTGGCAGTATTAACTTCAATTTACTCTATCATACAACCATTAGTGGAGTTACAATCTTTAAAGTTGTTTGAGCTCGTGTTTGGACACAAGAAAGTTCAAGATTGTCAAAAACATATTATTAATACACTACAATATTAACAATATGCTACATACAACTCTGCTAGCAGATACTAACTTCCTGCTAGCAATACTAACTCTGCACAGTACTAACTTCTGCTAACTTATTTATAAACAATCCCAAACAACCCTGGTTCGCATATACTATTGTGTACACATCCTTTATAGAACAAAACGAGTTGTTAAGTATTATAATACGTGACATGAAAGTGTTTCCGTTTCTAAATGAGTTATCAAACCTCTCGCGTGTGCATGTCATAATTACTAACATGTCATTTAAACACAAGATCTTTGTTACTTGCCTTATGGCTTTTGGATTCACCACACAAGTCTACATATGGTTGTATATTATAGGACGAGACATGGGTTATTCATGCTAGCACGACACATGTTACTGTTAACACATAATAACCGTGCCTTATGACACATGAAGCAAACATGAAACTTGAATATGAACGTAGGCTAGAACACTTACAAGGGTCCTAGCTTCTTGAACATGTGTGTATGCGAGCAATGTGGCAACCCACGTGTGTAAAGCACGATCAATAACCCAACCCTAATTTTCAAATCTTTGTAAATACCCAACCCTAGCTTGTGTAAACCATTTTATAAACTTGTATGACGACTAGAACTGTTTGTGGGTTCGAATGAAATCAAGGAGAGTGTTTGCTTGCGTTTGATGACCCGAACACTAGACCCAATTATGTGTTTTCTTGTTTGAGTGTGTGTATGTTGTAAGAGTGTCAAATGGTAAGATATGAGTGTGTATTTATAGGCAAAAGAACAGTTAAACTTCCTAGTTTTCGTCTTAAACAAACTAAAACCGTGCCCCTAATGAAGTGGTTTAGGGGTTTTCAGTTCTATCACAACGATTGTTTCTTTGGCTAAACACCCGTGAAAGTAAACAAGCTTTAATAGTTAAGTTGATGTCACAAAAATTACTTAGCTAAAGTGAAAATTTGCCGCGATTAAGGAGGGATCCAAGGGAAAATTGGGTTATTAGCCAATGGGTAAAGGTCATTAGGGGACCATTAGGACATGCATTAAATGGAATGTGGATGTACATGTACTTGCTAAGGTGATTAGGGAATTTTTATAGTAAATAAATCACCAAGGACGATTGTTATGTGGGTTTACTTGCCCACATTCGGCAATCAAGTGATATTAACACAAGATTTTATTAAATTTTGTGTCTAGGCGTTTAATACGGGTATTGGTTTGAGTCTAGGTGAGTCTAGGTATTCCCGGGTTGCGTCCAAAAGTATTTTATCGCGAAACGTAACCCTTTTACGTGACCAATAAAAATAAAATACGCAAAGTACCTAATTATCTTCCTAGAAATTATATATTACTTGGTGGATGTAAACTTTAATTTATTTGATGACCGTTTACATTCATTGATTATTTTTAGTCTACGCGATTTGGCTTAAAGGTAAATATTAAAAGTAAACGCGTATCGGACTAAAATGAATAGTGATCATTAATAGAGTCGTACAATGACATGAAAAATGAGAAATGTTACAGGTGTAGCAATTTATACCATCACTTTCCTAGAGGGAGAAAAGTGCATTTCTGGGTCTTTATTGATTTTGGTGTTACGGTTTTGACTTCGTTGAAAGGGATAAAGTGTGTACTTTAGGTTTTAGGCTGAATTCCACAAGACTGGGATGCTTCCTAAGTGAGCCAATGTTGATGATATCATCCCTCTCATAGAGTATCCTAAATGAGAAAGGAGTTCTTTGAGAAGACTAGTGTATTAATTCTTATCAATCTTAGGGGTGTCTGTTTGGGAGGGAGCTGAGATGACAAATGAGAAGCAGATTTAGAAAACTTCGACATGACTAGAAGTGCAAGAAAATGAAGCTTTTTCAAGACATGCAGCTAATTCAAAAACTTCGAGATGACCAAAAGCGTATGAAGACGTGTCATCAAATCAAGATCGGGATCTTTAGTAGAGAAAACTTCTATGTCATCCTCAGTAGTATACTATAGTATGTCCGTCTACAAGCTAAAGAAATAAAGTTGGAGTATTCAAGTAGATCAAGGTCTTTGAAGACAATCTCAAGGAATACTGGACTTTATTCTTATCATTTTACTTTATTTTTACTTGTAGGAAATATTTTAACCAATTCACGTGTGACACCATCTTGGAGGGAGATTGTTAGCCTTACTATTTTGTAAAGCTGCGTATCATGCAGGGGTTATTTATGTAAACTATGAATAGTTTGCTTTTTCTTTCTAGTATATATACCCCTCATGGCTCTCCATAAGGGGTGTTGGTGAAATCATTTGTGTAACTTTCTTTCTTACCCTCTCTCTATTTTCTCTTACTAGAAAAAACATGTCTCATCTTTGTTATTTTTATCAACCCCGTCCCCCAAAAAGGTGTTTCATCAATTCTACAAGTAAATGTGTACATCCGACACTCAGTTGATTTTTTATGTTATTGTTTTGGTGTTATCGTTTTGACTACATAGAGGGATAAATTGCTTACACTCGGGACTTAATTGACTTTGGTGTAGCAATTTATACCATCACTTTCCTGAAGAGAGAAAAGTGCATTTTCGGGTTTTAATTGATTTTATCACTCGGACTTGAATGGACTGTGGTGTAGCAATTCTAGACATCACTTTTAGGACGAGTGTAAAGTGCATTTTCGGGGTTGTAATTTGATTGCAGGGGCTTCGGTGTCGCACTTCGTTTGAAAGGGATAAAGTGTGGGTACTGCAGGTGGTTAGGTTACATTCCAGCATGACTTGGGATGCTTCCTATGTAAGACAATGTCTGAGGAGTTCGTGCCTCCATAAAGTAGCCGAAATGAGTAAAGGAGTTGGTCTTTGGTGAGGACTAGTGGTTATGGTTAGTTCTTGAGCAAACTTCATGTTGCGTAGTCTGTTGGTGAAGATGAGTTGAGATGACAATATGAGAAGCAGATTCAGTAAACGGTTCGACAGGATAGAAGTGCAAGGAAATGAAGCTTTTTCTAAGTCATGCAACTCGCGAAGAAACTTGAAGACTGACATAATTGATATTAGAAAGTTAAGCATTGGATGACGTGTTCAGGATTAGGGACAGGAGTAGAATCCAATCAAGGTACCCAGGATCTTCGATAGAGAATAACGTCTATGTCATCCTCAGTTATGTTTACTTATTGTGTTCGGCTATCATAGCATAAAGAAATAAACGATTCCTACAACCTACCGATCAAGGTATTTAAAGACAAGCTCAAGGAATTACGAGGAATGCATTTTGTGATTTTCTTTTTGTTTGTTGGAGGAAACATTGTAACCATTTCACGTGTGACACCATCTCTGTTAGAGAGAGAAGGGTTAGCCTTACGTATTTTGTAAAGCTGGCTCTTTTGATTTTTTGGGGTGGGTGGGGAGGGGTTTGTGTGTGTGTTTGCCCCCCCCCCCCCCCCCAGTGTTGGGTGGGGGGGGGGGGAGATGGGGGGGGAGGGGTGGGTGTTGGGGTGTTGTGGCTGGAGGTACTCCGGTGGGTATGATGGATCTGAGCGGTGGTTGACAATAGAGGATAAGGGCGATCAGGGGATGCGTGGGGTAGGAGCGTGGTTGGAGGGGTGGGGTGGGACGTGTGAGGGAGTGGCGGGGGGTATTGGGGGTAGCTGAGGAGGGTGTGGGGCTTAGGGGTGGGTGGTGTAGGGCGGGGGTGGTTGGCGTGGAGTTGGTTGATTTGCCCTTTCATATTTTTATATATGTTGTTTTCAGTATTTATAGATTTTTTCTTTTTTTTTTATTATTTAACCAATTAACTATTATAAATCTTTTATTTTCTATGTTTTTCCTTTTTTTAATATTTTCGTAATTAGCTTCCGATTGCTTCTTTTTCTTTTTGTAACCATTTTTATTTTTTCTGGCAGTAGTTAAAAAAACCTTCACCTTGATGATGCATGTAAATGGTTAAACATTTTAACAATAAGCTTCCCCTGAAACCCATATGTTAACCATTTCTTGAATCTCCAATTCTGTAGGCTTTATGTAATGATTACTGATGAAGAAAATGAAGTATAACGAATTGATCAAGTCCTGCTAAGCTTGATCTATTGAAATTCTCATACTGTTGCTTTAGAAGTGTCTTCTGAGTTTTCTTTGACTCCTTGTTACCTCTAAACCTTTTCTCTATGGCTTCCATCACAGTCTTGGCACATTTGTAGGTATTAAACTTTAGTTGATGTTCATTTGGAAGAGCCATCAACAATGTACCTCTTGCCTTTAACTCATTCTTTCGTGCTAACTTCTCCTCTGCAGTTGTAGGAGGATATGTTTGCTCAACACTGTCAACAGTTCTCTTTGGTGGAGGTGAGTCTCCATATACTATTACTTCCCAAAGAGCATAATTTGTCATTAGGAAGTAATGTTATATCCTTATTTTCCAAAGCTCAAATTCTCCTGGATTGAGTTTCTGACTTGTCCTCCTCTTTCTTGGCGGATATCTGTGCTAAAAAGACCTGGCATCCTTGCATGGTACTCTTGAGCTTTTGAACATGAGATAACTGCAACCGGGATCTCTCCTAATTCTACTTTTCGTTGCAACAAAAGTCAAAGTTTCATTCCCGTAGGGAATTTAAACAAGTTTCTCATCGCACACGATCACGGCGTGACATCTTCTTAACCAGTCCATACCGATAATGACATCGAAACTACCCAGTTCTACGGGCATTAGATCTATGTTGAACGGATGGCCTAAGAAATTTAAGGTGCAACCTCGTATAATTGTGTCTATCTCGACTAATTTCCCATCAGCTAATTCGACATCATACAACTTTCTAGTGAAGTTGGGCAATGTTTTATCAACGCCTAAATGCCTAGTTGGTTATAAAGCTTCTATCGGCACCAGTGTCGAATAAGATAGATGCATAGTGGTTATTTAAGAGGAACGTACCCGTGACGACATTGGCATCAGGGTTTCCCGGTGCATTTCCCCTCTTTTCTGCATTCCCAACTGCATAAACCCAGCCTTGTGCATTCCCATTTCCTCCATCTTTATTCTTCAGCTTCGGACAATCTCTCTTGAAGTGTCCTGGTGCTCCACACTCAAAACAACCATTTCCCTTGGGAGCTGCCCCATTTCCTTTCTGAGTGTTAGCAACATTTTTGTGTTACCAGTATTCCTGCAATCGCGAGCAGTGCCTTATTGTTTGTGCACTTGTGGCACCTCTGGGTGCACGGGCCATTGTGGTGGAGATGGCACTTTTGTTGGCACTTGGGCAAAGATCCCCCATAAGGCTTCCTTTCGCCTGTCCCCATTGTGTTAACTTTGGGCGACATTCTTCCTCTTGAAGGGTTGCCTGTTTGTGACCGTTATGGTTGTTTCTGGATAAATCATCAGCCTTCCTTTTGTTGTCAGATTGCCTTTCTGCGTAGGTGCGGAGTTTCCTGATCCATCAAGTCATTGGCCAACTCAATAGTCTCATCCAACGTCTTGGGTCTGGCAGACTTGACGTGTTCCATAAATTTGTCAGAATTCCACTGATGAACTTGTCAACCTTCTCGTTTCATTGGCAACAAACTTGGTACATTATCAAGGTAACTCTTGGAAACGTTCAGTGTATGGCTTGGAACACGTTTCCCCCTTGACCTTTAGGTTCCACATCTCACATCTAATTTCTTGATTTCACCCTGCTATAATACCTTGTCTGTCCAATCTTTTCTTAGTACTTCCCAAGTCATTGTATATGCCTCTGGACCTAAGGTTCTTATCTGACCATTCCACCAAGTCAAAGCAGCACCTAACAGAGTGCAGGTGGCAAACTTTACTTAATTCTCAATAGCACAACTGCTGATATTGAAAACCGACTCCATCTTTTCAATCCACCGAGTTAAACCAACCACGCCTTCAGTCCCCTTGAAGTTCAAAGGTTGACACTTCATGAAGTCAGCGTAAAAACAAGGGCGCGCAGTTTGCACGTTTCTTTGGTTATCCCCGTGCGAACTATGGCTTCCATCTCCATTAGTAGAGTTTCGCAAAAGAGCTTGGTCGATCATTGCTTAGATGGATTCTGGAGTCATGTTGTTTGGATTGGTGTCGTTAACAGGGGTATTTGGTCCTCTTCTGGTTGTAGGTGCCATGATTTGTCTAGATCACAAAAGACAAAAACATGAGAATATAATAATATATAGATGAGATAATCAACACAAGAGAGGTATATAGTACAAAGTAACATATCCATTTCATTCATAACTTTGAAAATTTTACATGAAATAGTTTCGAGTTACACTATATAAAATACAAATATATCTAGGCTATACAAGCGGGGAAACCCTAATACTGTAACATGCCTTACAATGACCTAGTCAAGATACAATAATAGAAATCACTAAATGTGACTGTCGCATCCTAGAAGCATCTTGGTGATCTGAAACTTAGCCTACTGGCCCTGGCTGTCTAGCTCTCCTCTGCGGCTCTCGCAGTGCTAACAACTCAGTCTGCATGTCGCTCATCTCTCGCCTCATATCTCTGATGACTCGGAGAGTCTCTACCATCTGGTCCTGGCGCCTACGATCAGTCTCTCGAAGCGCTGCTAACTCAGCCTGCTGCATCTGAAAGCGAGTCTCGTATACCTGATGTTGTGTCTGAATGAGAGTACTCTGCAGCTGTAGCTGTGTCTGGTGTGCCTGGAGATAGGTCTCATGTGCATACACATGATCACGATGGGTCTGAAGCTCCTGATGAGTCGCCTGACTCAATCCTATCGAGTGAGCCCAAGCCTCTCGGGAAGCATAGGCCTCCTCCTCCACCATCCATACTGTCTCCTGGAGAGTCATCCTATCCCCCATAAGTAAATCGACCCGCTGCGAGTCCATATCGACTCGCTGTGATATACGAGACCTACTATCCTGAGCATCCTCTAGTAGAGCATACAAGTCCTGTGTATCCCGCTCATGGAGCTCAGCAAGCTCTATGACCCTAGTGTTGACCTCTCCCACGGTCATAGGTGCTATCTCTGGAACTGCCTCTGCCGGATCTACCCAAGTATCCCTAATCCCGTACCCAACATCTCTAATCCCCTGTCGCCTCTCTTCAGCATCTACCGTGCTAACAAATCCATAATCTATCCCCCGACCTCTGGTAGGTCTAGCATTAGAACCCTCTCGATCTCATACTGAGCCTATAGTGGACAAATAACAACCTCTGCGAGGAGCTGCCCCCTCAGTCCTGGGGATGCCATCCCTACGGTCAACAGGTGGTGGTATGTATAGAGATGGTGGTAGTGGATGTGGTAGTGAAGGTGATGGTAATGTGGCAGTGACTGCATCAATGAGAGCCTAAGTGGATGCTATCTTGAGTGTGTGGATTTGGGTTGGACACCCAGATGATGGTGGTAAGGGTGGTGAATGTGCATGTGGGGTCGTGCACCTAGCAAGGCGCTCCCCTGCAGAGGGTGGTGATAGTGAGATAGGTGGTGATGGTGATGGAGTAGTCATGGCCAGAAGTCTCTCAACCTCTGCCTCTAGTGGAAGGGAATATGGAAGATCTTGAGTTCGGAAACTTAACCTAGCCCCAATAGTAATGTCAGTGGAGGGTGGTGGTATAACAGGCTCTGTTCCCTCAGGTGGGAAAACATGCTCCTCAGCAGGTGCAACAATAGTAGAGTCGGCCGGAGCTAAGTGCTCCTCCTCCTCCTCGTCCTCATCATCCTCATCCTCATCATTGGCGTCATCCCTAGATGAATCGCCGTCATCATCATCTCCATCATCTCCCCCGTCCATAGGATAGTCAACCGGACCATCCTCTGTCTCATCATCCTCGTACTCCTCTGGATCCTCCTCGGGATCCGACTTAGTAACATATCCGGGTGACTCAGCAGTAGGTGAATCAATAGGAGGTAATGGCTGCTCCTCAGCCGAAAACTCATGGTCATCCTCCAATGGTATATACTCAGGGTATATAGGCTCTGGCACGTAGTCAGGATCATGTGCCTGTACGAACATAGGCTCACGCTCATCCTCGTCCTGAGGAACTGGTGTCTGTGGATCCTCTGGGCCTGGTATGTAATCTGGTGATGGTGGGGCTACTGGCTGTATCGGGAGTCCGTCGTATCCTAATACGATGACCCGTGGAATGCCTCCCTCAGATACCTCCTCATCATCGGCTCCCCAGAAGGCTCTGTCGGGCTCAGAGTCGGTGTAGACGGAAGTGTAGGTAACAACCAGATTGTCGCAAAGACCTGAAATACGCATAAAAAGCAAAATAACTTATATAAGTATTACTTATAGGAAGGATCGATATGATATGTCTGTAAGCTTTCATAATAAAGATCTTATAGTAATATACGTAATATCATTTATATACACGTATATAAATCATGTAAGCACTTAGTACCCTACTAATGCTAAAGCAATGCATGTCATGCAAACATATATGCGCTAGATGTAAACAAGTAATGCATGATGACCCACGCAAACCCATTGTGAAAACAATTTTAAAAATGGTTATAGTCCAGACAAAACCTTTTTACCTGGTTCTCTATAACCTTGGCTCTGATACCAATCTGTAATACCCTCAAATTTGAGCACGCAACAGAATGTTTGAATATCCGAGGGCGTTACATTATTGGATCAATAGCACAAGATCTGAGAACGACTACTAAATGTGTCGTTTGAAAAAGATAAATTGGATTAACAAAATACTTGTTTGTTACATAAGCCCATGGCTTCAAATTGTTCAACGATATAAATGAAGATTCTGGTTTTTAACAATTGTCCCTAAAATGTAATAAGACCCCAAATCTTAAGTGTTGACTCTTCAATTATTGACTTCCAATGTATCATCGCACCTTGTGCCTTATTGACCTAAAAAACATGCTTAAAACGTCAACATAAAGTTGGTGAATTCATAGGTTTATGTGAATCAATGGCAAGACCGCAAGATTTCCAAGTGTATGATTAAGCAACAAATGCAAACATCATAAAAAGTAATTACATTTTCCTAAGCTCATGACACTGAAGCTCGACATATATGAATGCAAATATATATTTGCCAACAGGTGTCCGTGAATGATGTGCTAACCCCGCAATATCCCAAATTTGACATGGTATGCGTTCGTTCCTAGTGATAGCTAGTCACCCGAACGGGGATTGTCAATCCCTAATAGATCTATCCATAACATTCGCGCCCACACAATGTAATTTCCAATCACATCTATGCAATTAACAGTTCATGATCATGGACATAATGGGTTATGGTAACTCAGGCAAACACGTAATCATGGTATAAAATGTACACTTGCGTCCAATTTGTAAAACAAAGCATGTTCTCACCCCAAGGATGTAAATCATTTAAATACGTGGCGATGTCAGCCTTCATGTTTGGCCACCAATATAATTTCTTCACATCTTGGTACATCTTTTCAGAACCGGGATGGATAGAATATTTTGACTTGTGGGATTCGTGCATAATCACGGATCTTAAGTCTCCATAGCAAGGTATCCAACTCCTGCTGTGTAAACATAGTGTTCCATCGGCACGCGGTTCCAATCTCTCCCTGGGTATATCCCTTCGGATTATACCGCCTACGTCTTCATTTATGAGATTCTCTGGTTTCTGGGCTTCGATCTGAGCTTCTAATATTCGTTTGGGGAGATCCAAACCAATTGTCATAACTAAGGCTCGAACCCGCAGTGGCTCAATCCGTTCCTTACGGCTCAGCGCATCGGCCACTACGTTTGCTTTCCCTGGATGATAACGAATATCACAATCGTAGTCACTTAGTAATTCCAGCCAACGGCGTTGTCTCATGTTAAGCTCCTTCTGGTCGAGGATGTGTTGTAGGCTTTTATGGTCGGTGAACACTGTGCATCTGGTTCCGTATAGATAGTGTCTCCATATCTTTAAGGCAAACACTACCGACCCAAGTTCTAAGTCATGAGTGGTGTAGTTCTTCTCGTGAACCTTTAACTGTCGAGAAGCATAGGCAATCACTTTCTCTCTCTGCATTAGCACAGCACCTAGACCCTTGTGTGACGCATCACAGTAGACCACAAAGTCTTCGCTCCCCTCAGGTAAAGCCAGAATTGGTGCACTGCACAGCTTCTGCTTTATTAACTGAAAAGCGTTCTCTTCCTTTTCTCCCCAGTCAAACTTGATTCCTTTCTGAGTAAGTTTCGTCATTGACTTAGCAATCTTCGAAAATCCTTCAATGAATCTTCGATAGTAACCAGCAAGACCTAAAAATTGGCGGATCTCCGTTGGTGTCTTGGGAGATGCCCAATCTTTGATAGACTCTATCTTGGCTGGATCCACATGTATGCCTCTGCTATCTATGACGTGTCCGAGAAATTGTACCTTTGGGATCCAAAATTCACATTTTGAAAACTTAGCATACAACTGCTCCTTCTTAAGCAACTCCAAAATTGCCTTAAGATGTTCTTCGTGCTCTTTCTCATCCCTTGAATAAATAAGTATGTCATCGATGAAGACAATTACGAATTTATCCAAGTAAGGCTTGCACACTCGATTCATGAGGTCCATGAATACCGCAGGTGCGTTTGTTAGTCCGAATGGCATAACCTGAAACTCGTAATGACCATACCGAGTTTGGAATGCCGTCTTTGGAATGTCTTGTTCTCGTACTCTAAGCTGGTGATATCCTGATCTCAGGTCTATCTTCGAATAAATACTGGATCCTTGAAGTTGATCAAACAAATCGTCGATCCTCGGGAGTGGATAACGATTCTTTACTGTCAGTTTATTTAACTCACGGTAGTCGATGCACATCCTGAACGATCCGTCCTTCTTTTTGACAAATAAGACCGGGGCTCCCCAAGGTGAGGAACTAGGCCTTATGAATCCCTTGTCAGAAAGTTCTTGTAATTGTTCTGATAACTCCTTCATTTCGGATGGGGCCAATCGATACGGTGCTCGAGCTACGGGTGCGGCTCCGGGAATTAAGTCGATTTGGAATTCCACTGGTCGAGCTGGAGGAAGACCTGGCAAGTCCTCGGGAAATACTTCAGGAAAATCTCGGACGATTGGTACGTCCTTTATCTGTTTTCCGACTTGTCCTCTAATTCTTGGCGGATATTATGCTTAAAAAGACTGGCATCCCTTGGCCATGTTACTCTTGAGCTTTTGATCATGAGATAACTTGCCAACCGGGATCTCTCCCGTGCTACTTTTGTTTTCTGCAAAAGTCAAAGTTCATTCCTGTAGGGAACTTGAACAAGTTCCTCATCGCATCGATCACGCGTGATTTCTTTCTTACCAGTCCATTCCGATAATGACATCGGATACTACCCAATTCTACGGGAGCTTTAGATCTATGATTGACCGGATGATTAAGAATTTAAGGTGCAAAACCTCGTATAATGGTGTCTATCTTAACTTAATTTCCCAATCGGCTAATTGACATCATAACAGTTTTCTAATGATGTTGGGCGATGTTTATCACGGAACTAAATGCAGTGGTTATTAAAACTTCTATCGGCACCGTGTCGAACTAGATAGATGCATAGTGGTTATTTACGAAGGACGTACCATTGCGAACATTAGCATCAGGGTTTCCTGGTGCATTTCCCTCTTTTCTGCCATTCCCAAACTGCATTAAAACCCATCTTTGTGCATTTCCATTTCCTCATACTTGTCTTCTTCAGTTGTGGACAGTCTCTCTGAAGTGTCCTGGTGCTCGCAATCAAAACAAACATTTCTCTTGGAGGTCGGCACCATTGCCTTCGAGTGTTAGCAACTTTGTGTTGCCAGTACTTCTGCAAGAGCGAGCAAAGTGCCCGATCTTGTTACACTTGTGGCAACTCTGGGTGCAGGGCTTGTGGTGGAGATGGCACTTGTTGCACTTGGGCAAGGATCCCCCATAAGGCTTCCTTTCGCCTGTCCCCATGTTGTAGACTTTGGCGACATTCTGCCTTTTGAAGGGTTGCTGTTGGTGACCATGGTTGTTTCTGGATGAATCATCAGCCCTCCTTTTGTTGTCAGATTGCCTTTCCGCGTAGGTGAGGAGTTTTCGGTCCATCAAGTCATTGGCCAACTCAATAGTCTCATCCAATGTCTTGGGTTTGCGCTTGGTTCCCATAAATGTTATCAGGAAGTCCACTGAGGTACTTGTCAACCTTCTCGGTTTCATTGGCAACAAACTTGGTACATATCAGGGTTAACTCTTGGAAACGTTCAGTGTATGTTGGAACATCGTTTCCTTTGACCTTCAGGTTCCACAGCTCAATCTCTAATTTCTTGATTTCGCCTTGTGGACAGTACTTGTCTGTCATCTTTTTCTTGATCTTCCAAGTCTATGGCATATGCTTCTGGTCCTAAGGTTTTATCTGTCCATTCCACAATGTCAAAGATGGCCACTAACAGAGTGCAGGTGGCAAACTTTACTTGGTTCTCAACAGCACAACCACTGATATGGAAAACTGATTCCATCTTTTCAATCCATCGAGTTAAACCGACCACGCCTTCAGCCCCTTTGAAGTTCAAAGGTTGGCACTTCATGAAATCAGCGTAAAAACAAGGGCGCGCAGTTTGCACATTCCTTCGGTTATCCCCGTGCGAACTGTGGCTTCCATCGCCATTGGTGGCGTTTCGCAAGAGAGCTTGGTCGATCATTGCTTGGATGGATTCGGGGGTCATGTTGTTTGGGTTGGTGTTATTGATAGGGGTGTTTGGTCCTCCTCTGGTTGTAGGTGCCATGATTTGTCTAGATCACAAAAGACAAAACATGAGGTTATATGACTGAATACAATAATATATAGATGGGATAATCAACACAAGAGAGGTATATAGTACAAAGTAACACATCCATTTCATTCATAACTTTGAAAATTTTACATGAAACAGTCGTCTGAATACACATAGTACAATACAAAAGATCTAAGGCTATGCTAGCGGGGTGAACCCCTAATACTTAACATGCCTGTACAATGACCTAGCAAAATACAATAACATAAATCACTAGATGTGACTGTCGTGTCCCAGAAAGCCTCCTGGTGATCTGGAAATCCTAGCCTCTGAGTCCTGATGTTCGTATCTCCTCCGCTGCTCTCTGCAGTGCTAACATATCTCAGCCTTGCATGTCAACTCATCTTCTGCCTCATATCTCTGATGACTCGGAGAGTCTCTACCATCTGGTCCTGACGCCTACGATCAGTCTCTCGAAGCGCTGCTATCTCAGTCTGCTGCATATGAAAGCGAGTCTCGTGTACCTGGTGCTGTGTCTGAATGAGAGTACTCTGCAGCTGTAGCTGTGTCTGGTGTGCCTGTAGATAGGTCTCATGTGCATTACACTTGATCTCGAGGGGTTGAAGCTCCTGATGATGTCGCCTGACTCAATCCTATCGAACTGGCCCAAGCCTCGCGGGAAGCTAGGGACTTCTCATCCACATTCCATACTGTCTCCTGGAGAGTCATCTATCCCCATAAGTAAGTTGTACCCCTGCGGTTCATATTCGACTCGCTGTGTCTTGATATACGAGACCTACCATCCTGAGCATCCTCTAGTAGAGCATATACAAGTCCTGTGTATCCCGCTCATGGAGCTCAGCAAGCTCTACGACCCTAGTGTTGACCTCTCCCACGGTCATAGGTGCTATCTCTGGAACTGCCTCTGCCGGATTGTACCCACGTAACCCCTTAATCCCGTAACCCAACATCTCTAATCCCCCTGTCGCCTCTCTCAGCCATCTACCGTGTTGACAAACCTTAATCTACCCCTTGACTCTGACAGGTCTAAGAGTGGACTCCTCTCCGATCTCATATTGGAGCATATAGTGGACAATGCAACCTCTTGCGGGAGGTGTTCAGATTCGGAATATATTCCCTGCGGTCAATAGGTGATGGTAAGGGGAGAGATGGTGGTCGTGGTGGTAATGAGGTGGTTGTAATGCGGCATTAGCTGCATCAATGAGGCCTGGGTGGATATGCTATCCCTGAGGTCTGGATTTGGGTTAGACACCCAGTTGATGTGGTAAAGAGTGGTGAATTTTCAGGTGGAGTTATGAACCTAGCAAGGCGCTCCCTGCAGAGGTGGTGTTATGAGATAGTTGGTGATGGTGACTGGAGTAGTCATGGCCAGAAGTCTCTCAACTCTGCCTCTGGTTATAGAGATAGTAGGAAGGGATATGGAAGTCTGGGGTCGGATGGGTAATCATAGCCCCATGGTATATGTCAGTGAGATGGTGGTGGTATTAATAGGCTTATGTTCCCTCAGGTGGGTGGAAATACAGCTCATCAGCAGGTATGACGGTAGAGTTCAGCCGGAGCTAAGTGCTCCTCCTCTCCTCATCTCCTCCTTTTATCCTCATCTATCCTGGCGTCATCCCTAGATGAGTCGCCGTCATCATCATCTCCATCATCTCCCCCGTCCATAGGGTAGTCAACCGGTCCATCCTCTGTCTCGTACTCCTCCGGATCCTCCTCGGGGATCAGACTCAGTAATAACATATCCGGGTGAGTCAGTGGTGGGTGAAATCATAGGTGGTAATGGATGTTCCTCTGGCCGGAATACTCTTGGTCATCATCTAAGGGATGTACAACACACAAACATCGGGGTATATAGGCTCGGTAGTAGTCAGGTCAATGCGCCTGTTGAACATAGGCTACCTCATCCTCGTCCTGAGGAACTGGTAGTATCTGTAGATTCTCTGGACCTAGTATGAAATCTGGTGACGGTGGGGCTACTGGCTGTAGCGGGAGTCCGTCGTATCCTAGTACGGATAAACCCGTGGAATACACTCCTCTGATATCTCCTCATAAACGGCTCCCCAGAAAGTCTGCCGGTCAGGTCGGAGTAGTCGGAAAGTGTAGGTAAATCTGACGTCGCGAAGACAGGTTACTGCAAAATGTAAATAACTTATATAAGTATTTCTTTATAAGAATTCGATATTGATATGTAAGGCTTTAATAGTAAAGTCTCTATTAGTAATATACGTAATCTTCATTTATTATACACGTATATTAATTCAGGTAGCACTTGTAACCCTACTAATGCTTAAGCATTGCTGTATATAAACCATATATGCGCTAGAAGTAACAAGTAATGCATGTAGTTCCATCACAAATCCATTTGTGAAAAACAGTTTTGAAAATTTGGTTATAGTCCAGACAAAAATTTTTGGCTGGTTCTCTATAAAACCTTGGCTTGGTACCAATCTGTAACACCCCTCAAATCTGAGTATGCCAGCGGGATGTTGAATATCCAAAGGGTTACATTATTGGGTCAATACACAAGATCTGAGAACCGATACCTAAACGTGTCGTTTGAAAAAGATACATTGGATTAACAAAATACTTGTTTGTTACATAAGCTCATGGCTTCAAATAGTTCAACATTAATAGATAAAGATTCCGGTTTATAACAATTGTCCCCAAAGTGTAATAAGACCCCAAATCTTTAGTGTTGACTCTTCAATTATTGACTCCCAATGTATCATTGCACCTCGTGCCTTATTGACCTGAAAAACATGCTTAAAACGTCAACATAAAGTTGGTGAATTCATAGGTTTATGTAAATCAATTGTAGGACCGCAAGATTTCCCAGTGCATGATTAAGCAACAAATGCAAACATCATAAAAAGTAATTACGTTTCCTAAGCTCATGACACCGAGGCTCGACGTATATGAATGCAATTTTAAATTGCCAACTAGTGTCCGTGAATGATGTGCTAACCCTGCAACATCCCAAATTCGACATGGTATGCGTTCGTTCCCAGTGATAGCTAGTCACCCGAACGGGGATTGTCAATCCCTAATAGATCTATCCATAACATTCGCGCCCGCACAATGTAATTCCCAATCACATCTATGCAATTAACAGTTCATGATCATGGACATAATGGGTTATGGTAACTTAGGCAAACACGTAATCATGGCATAAAATGTACACTTGCGTCCAGTTTGTAAAACAAAGCATGTTATCACCCCAAGGATGTAAATCATTTAAATAATTGTAAAGCATGGGGCTATGAACTCACCTTAGCCGGTAGTTCTCTGAATGATAACAAATTAAGCCACGTTGATAGTGGATTCACCACCGTTAAGTACTAGTATAGTAGGTCAGTCTTAGTTTACACATTTAAAACTAACGGAATCATTGTCATAAACGAACAATTTCCATTTTAGGTTTATATATACCGTGATCACTTGTGTAGTGATGCACAAGATCATTGTTTTTATAATTTCGAGGGTTCTCGAGAAACGTGAAATCATTATTAATAAATATACATTATTTATTAACTCGTCATTAAAGCCGTTCGATGTCCGAACATCTTAATGTTCGACCGACTTGTCAAGTGTTTCATCTATTTCACTTTAGTTCTAAACTACCCTTAAGTTTCTAATTATTCCACTTTTAGTCCCTAGGTTTACAAATATACATATTTATATTTTAAACCCTTTTAGTTTGGAAATGACGAAATTGGTCCTTTAAGTTTACAAAGAGATAGTTTAGGTTTTTATAGTTACACGTTCATCCCTAAGTTTCACAATGTTTCACAAACAGTCCCCGTAGTTTTTGTATTTCGAAAAATGACATTTCAAACCTTTAGGTTTCGGAAATTACAGTTTTAGTCCCTGACTTTGTAAAAATCGCATTTTCAACTCAATTAAGTCCCGACAAGTGGTATTTGGTCTTATTTAGTCTAAATAAGCCAACCAAGCCATTTCGGCTTATAAATAAGCCATTCGAGCTTATTATTGACTTAACGGGCCTCGTTGGGCCCGTTAAGGTCCGTTATAGTTTTTATAAGTCTAAATGTTCACAATAAGTTCACGAGAGTCTGTTAAGCTTGAAATAAGCTCGGTGAGCTTATTGAAGCTTAATTCGAGCTTATTGGGCCCGTAAGCCCAATAGCTTGGCCCGATGTACCTTTTTATGTTTCTAGGCTTTCACTAGACCATATTCAACTTGTATTAAGCCTAATTAAACTGTTTATATTTCGGCTTATTTAAAATAAGCTAATAAGTTATTAAGAACCTCTGTTGGGCCGGTCTTGGGCCCGTTAAGGCTCGTTAAGGGTCTAGGGTGTTTTGTTGGGTCCATTAGGGTCGTTAAGACATTAGTCTAATCAAAAAAATTAAAAAACAAAACCAAACCAAAACATGCGCTTTGAAGGTCGGTTTACTTATTTAGCTTATTCGATAAAGTCTAATAAGCTCCCCGTTGGCCTATTGGCCGTTAGTTACGACCGAATGGGTTCTAGGGGTTAGGGCTTGGCCCATTAACCTTATTTGAGTCCATTAAGCCCTTTTTAGCTTGAATAAGCTGCGTAAACCTTTACCAATAAGCTGTTAAAGCTTATTGAGAGCTTATGGCGCTTGTTGGGCCCGCGAATGGGCTAGTAAGCCTTTTAAGGGTTAGGTTAGGTTTCTAAACAAGTCGGGAGCCCTATGCGAAACAAATCGAGCACTTCCCATTATGATTTAGCCCGAGTGGCTTATTAATAAGTCGCGGCTTATTAATAAGCTCTCGTTGGGCCTTGTTGGGCTCGATAGAGGCTCGTTAGGGGTGTTAGCCATTTTAGTTGGGTTCGTTTAGGTCCGAAAGATTTATTAGCATCTCGTATGTTCCCATTAAATCGTCTAGCACTAAAATGATGTGTTTAGCATTTTCTAATCGTGACTTGCGACATGCAAACGTTCATTAACGTCCGCATGCATGTTCCCACACCCTCATGTCGTGTTTACCACAATAGTTTACGCATAGTTTCTCTTTAAATTTACGAACAAGGCTTATTACCCATGTCGTGTACATTTTTATATAACATGGTTATTGTTCGCGTTAGCTTATACGTTTCTAGCATCGTGCAAGTTATTAAACGAGTACAATGTGCTCATAGCATGTTCATTTTATGTTTATCATGCGTGCTTTCCCTTTAGCATGTCGTATACACATACTCTTGACCCCTAAGCTAGTTTACAAATAAATGAACACGTAAAATACGAAGGAAAAGAGTTGTATACCACTTACAAAGGTCCTATAGCTCGAGAGGTTTAGGAGTGGACGTGCAAAATGTTAATCCAAAGGTGTACACGATCGAACCAACCAACCCTAGCTCGAATAACCCTTGTGGGTACTTGTTGGTTCGAAATGGAAACGTGAAGGTGCTTGGTTGTAGTTTATATATCCCGAACAAGAGAGGTAGTGAATGTTTAAGTGTTTGTAAGTTTAAGAAAGGTCTAAGTGTATGTGTAGGAGCATATTTATAGGCAAGTGAGCTTAGTCACATCTCTTAGTCCACACAAAACCAAACCGTGCCCTTAGGAAGTGGTTTTCGTGTATTCTTAGTTAGTTACACATGGTATTTAGCTAAACCACTAAGTACATGTATTAATTAGGTAGTTGAGGTACAAGATCTTGCTAGATTATGGAAATCTTATGATTTGGTATGTTGTTTCATTGCTAACCGCGGCTAGAAGGGCAAAGGAAACAAAATGAGTATTAACCATTGGGTAAGGGGTTCATTGTTCTTCTTAATACTATTGTGTAGATTCCGCATATACAATAAGTATTCATAGTCAGTGTTTCTCTATAGTCAATCTTTATTTATACAAGTTGGCTATCACCCTTAGCAGGATGTAAAGATCTGTTTAGTTTGGGACACACAAGTTGTATACTGTTAGGCATAATTTTAACAGACAAGCAGTACCAACTGATGCTGCTAGGAAAGTAAATACTGTTAAGCCTATTATGAATAATACTAGACCAAAAGCTGGCTTTCATAAATCAGTTTCACCTTTTAGAAAGTCATTTAATAGTACAACAACACTTAGAACAAATTTTTCAAAACAAAAGGTTAATACTGCTGGGGTTAATTCAGTTAGTGTTATTAGGCAAAATAGGGAAACTATTGTTAAGACCTCAGCAGGTTGTAATTGGAGAACCAAAAGGCATTATTGGAATAGAGTCTCTAAATACAATGGTAGATCAATGACAAGGACAAATGTATATTTTAGAGATCCACAAGGCAGACTCAAGTCAACAATGGCTTGGGTCCCCAAGAGAAACTAATACTATTAGTTATATATAGTTAGTGCTGCCAGTACAAATGTTAGTACTGTCAGTTTATTAGTACTGTTAGTATAGAAGTTAATACTATTAGTTATACTCAAAACTGCTTAGTATAATTACTGTTGTGATTATTGCACAAAATGTTATGGATTCTGTTTTCTTTGTCTGTTGAACTAACTTTTTGCAGGTAAAGAAAAGTCTTAAATGAATCTGTTATGAAATCCCTAGTTTTTAGGGATGAAGATTGAGATAAGATTGCCAACGTTGAATGAAGTCTCAAGTAATTAATGCTGTTGGTTCGTGATTGGGTGCAAGATTAGTACTGTTTGTGTACTTAATACTGCTAGCTTTAAAGATTAATGCTGCTAGTTTTACCCGATATCGGACAACACACATTTTGGTTCTCAGATGATTTAGACAAAACTGAATTACTTTCAGTTTGTTCTTAACTGAATTTATTATCAGCAAGTTTAAATGGAGATGAGAAGGTTTGTTAAGTGTTGGTTTAATCACCACACAAAAAATGGTCATCACTTCACCATGCTTAATAGGCATAAGAACTGGCTAGTCCATAAGCAAACGGATTGTGGTAAAGACTTCTCAAATCCGTTTATGGTTGACAATTTACCAAAAATTGTAGGGTTCTCAACTCACCTTGCTTCATGGTTAAGAGTTGGCTAGTCCAGGATCAAACAGTTCTTGGTAAAGACTACTCAAATCTGTTGATAGCTGATAGTTTGCTAAAAACTATATGGTTTATCAATGCACCATGTTATGGCAATGAAGCATTGGCTAGTCCAAAAGCAAACGGTGTTTGGTAAAGACAAGTCAATTCCGTTGATGGTTGACAGTTTACCAAAAACTGTATGGTAATCAACTCACCATATTTTGCAATAAAGAGTTGACTATCCCAGAGCAAACGGCTACTGGTAAAGGAATATCAAATCCGTTTATGGCTGGTAGTTTGCCAAAAACTACAAAGCCAACTTAGTTGGATTGTTGCTGAAAAGATGTTGCTGTGTTGCTGAGAAGACAAAGTTGCTGCTGAAGAAGGATAGTGTTTAAAAGATCAAGAAATATTAAAGTGTTTGGATACATCCTCTATGCGTTAAAGAAGTTAAGGAAACATGAAGTTAAAAGAGTTCAAAATTCATGTTTAAGGGAGGATTGTTAGGAATTACGTTTTCCTAACTTAGTACTGACAGTACAAATAGTTAGTACTGATAGTTATAGTTAGTACTGACAGTACAAAATGTTAAGTACTGATCAGTTAGTTAGTACCGATAGTAGAAAATAGTTAGTACTGTTTAAGAGACATGTATGAGATATTTTAGGAAAAGATATGTACGCGTTTTGTAAGCCTGTTAGGGTTTATCCTTAGTCTATAAAAGGATCCCTCTTGGCATAGTTAGATACATGAGCTCAAGATATCTTATACAAAATCATATCTCAATAGTTAGTAATCTGTAATCATTCAAAGCAGATTAATAGAAGTTATTGTTTAGTTCTTCATTGTTTTTCTTAGTACTTGTGTTAAGATTCCGCATTAACACATAGTATTCATAATCAGTGTTTCTACATAGTCAACTGTATTTATACATCTTGGTTATCATCCTTAATAGGCTGCATAGATCTATTCAACAAGGGTCTCACAAGTGGTATCAGAGCCTGTGAGAAACTCTGAATAAGAAGAACAATCAAATCCAGTTATAAACCTTTACCACCACCAAAACTAAACATGTCTGCATCACAAGATGAAATTCCACCAACACCACCACCACCAATAACACCTCAAACAGCACTACAACAAGCCCCTCACACTGTATCAACCATCAAACTCCCTATTCTAAAGAAGGGAGAATATGACATTTGGGCAATAAAGATAGAGCATTACCTAGCACATACAGTCTATCCTATATGGGAAGTCATTTAAAAGGGTAATGGTCCTGTAAGTGTTACTATTGATACTAATGGGGTAATAAGGGTTTTACCTCTAAGAAGTGCTGAAGAGACTTTGGCTAGAGAAAGAGAAAGAAAAGCAAGGATTATCTTGCTTATGGCTTTACCAGAAGATCACCTAGCAAAGTTTCACAAAATGACAGATGCAAAAGACATATGGGAAGCTATCAAATCTAGATTTGGTGGCAATGATAAATATAAGAAGATGCAGGAAGAACCCAAAGCAATGGTAACAGTTGATGGTGAAAGTGTTGACTGGACTGCTCATGCAGAGGATAAGCAAGAAGATTTTGCTTTTATAGCCTATGGCAATTCAAGTTCAGACTCTGAGGTAATCTCTTGTTCAAAACAATGTGTTGAAAACTATGCTAAACTTAAAAAATTGTATGATGAACAAAGAGAAAAACTTAATGAGGTTGTCATAGAAATTCAAGCTTATAGTCAAGGCTTAAAGAAAGTAGAAGCCCAATTAGTTACTCATCAAAATAATCAACTATGGTATGAAAAAAAGATAAAATTTATGAAGATAGATTTAGATGATAAAACAGATGTTCTTGCATACCATAAAAAGTTGTTAGCAGAGGCTCTTAAAGAGAAAGATGAATTAAAAACCAAAGTAGAAAATTGGCATAGTTCTTCTAAGAATCTTAGTAAACTGCTAAATACCCAAATGAGTGCTAATGATAAGTTTGGGCTTAGGTATGGGGATCACAGATATGATGGTATTTTGAGCTATGAAAATAAAGTTTTACAAAGTGTTTTTATGAATAAAGAGAGTGAGTTAGAAAAACAACCTTTGTATGATATGTTTGTTACATCTGATGGAATGCATGATGTTCCTCCTCCCATGACAGGGAATTACATGCCTTCAGGACCTGATGTAGAAATAGATGATTCTAAGTTTACTTATGGTCCAAAACAGCCTATCACAAGTGAATCTGAAACAAACACCAGTGATTTTAGTTCTTGTGAGTTTGAGTCTAGTGTAGAATCACTTGAATGTTTGCCAGAACAAGTTGTTAAAGAACCCAAAGTTGCCTGTGAACCAAAAGGTTGGACTGATGCTCCTATCATTGAGGAGTATGAGTCAGACTCTGATGATGATTGTGTGTCTATACCTTTAAAAGAAATAGAACAACATAGTTTTGCTATTGATTCTGATAAGTATGTAAAAACCTCTAGGGAAAATGTTAAAGATAAACACACACATAGTTAATACCCCAAAGTTAATAAGAAAGACTTAAATGAATCCAAAAGAGTGGGGTTGGGATATGGTTTTACAAGAAGAGCATGTTTTGTTTGTGGTAGTTTTAGTCATTTAATAAGAGATTGTAATTATCATGAAAAAAAAATGGCTAAGCAAGTTGAACTAAACAAACAAAAGATGGCTAAGGGTAATGGTTCAGGGGAGAGTAAACCAAAATGGAACAATGTCCAAAGAATGAATCATCAAACTCAATTTATTCCTACAGCAGTACTAACTAGAACTGGTAGAATTCCAGTTAATACTGCTAGACCCAGCAGTACTAACAAAGTTAATACTGCTAGACAAAATTCTAGTCAAGCAGTACTAACTAGTGCTGCCAAGAAAGTTAATACTGTTAGACCCAAAATGAATGATAATAAACCAAAAACTATTTTTCACAAAGTTCATTCACCTTTTAGAAGACCATTTAATAGACCAACAACATCAAAAGCTAATACTGTTAAGGCCTCAGCTAGCTGGGTTTGGAAACCAAAACATAAAGAATTAAACCATGTCATCAAATCTAATAGTGCATCAAAGACCCTGACAAGATATGATTATGTTGATGCACTAGGAAGGTTCAAGTCTGTTTTGGCTTGGGACTTCAAAAGACACTAACTTTCTTATTGCAGGGCAATTCATAAAGATAGTGTGATTGTGTATTACTGTGGTGTGTATTATTTTTTTTGTGCTTTGTGGACTAACTTTTTGCAGGTAAAGCAAATAAAAGTGTTATATGGAAAAGATTATTGATGTTGTTCATATTATTGGTGCTGATATGTATTAGTACTGCTAGTAACATTAGTACTGCCAGTTGTTACTTAGTACTGCTAGTACAAAGAAGCTTAGTACTGTTTGTATTTTATTAGTACTGCCAATGGTGTTGAAGGTTGGTACTGGTCATGTTTATTAGTACTGCTGGCAACTTGGTTAATACTGCCAGTATTAAAAGGTTAGTACTGTTGGATATTTATCCTGCTAGTGCTTTATATGTTTGTACTGCCTTCGTCGTCCGAGAAAGTTTTAATGCTGTTAGTTTTGTCCGAGAAAGAAGTTTATGTTGTTAGTGCTGTATGATATCGGATAAAACACATAGTTTGGTTCTCGGATAGTTTGTTCTTAGCCTGATCTATGGATAGTGGTTTTGAGAATTGGCAAGCTACAAAAGATTGGAGAATTTTCAGGTGTTGGTTTCAATTTAACACAACAAATAGTAATCAATTCACCATGTCTAACCGACACTAAGAATTGGCTATTCCAGTGCAAACTGCATCTGGTAAAGAATTCTCAAATCCGTTGATAGCTGATAGTTTGCTAAAAACTATATGGTTCTCAACTCACCATACTTCACATTTAAGAGTTGGCTAGTCCAAAGCAAACGGCTCTTGGTAAAGACTTTTCAAATCCGTTGATGGCTGATATTTGCCCAAAACTATATGGTTATCAATTCACCATGTTTTATTATGAAGAATTAGCTATTCCGGGGCAAACGGCAACCGGTAAAGAATCATCAAATCCGTTTATGGCTGGTAGTTTGCCAAAAACTATACATTTCTGTGATTCACTTCAAAGTGATGAGGATAGTTTTGAACTTATTAAATTGATGATTCTTTGTACCAATTTTCTTACCATGGTTCTTGATTTGGAGAATACAAAGACCTCTCAACAAAGTGAGATTGCAAGCTTGAAAAGAAGCAGGTCAAGAACTTATAAGGTGAAAAGTCTATACAAAGTTGGTTTGACTGCAAGAGTAAAAGTCCTCTGGTGATAAAGACAGTTTGGGTGATGATGCATCCAAACAGGGGAGGATTGATATTGGTGATATTAATACTGATGTAGAGATTACATTAATTGATGAAACTCAGGGGTGGGTAAATAATATTATTGCTGATGAAGATATTACCCTGATTCCTAAATTAATCATAAAACAGCTTAAGATGTAAAGAAGTGTTTGGAAGCATCCTCCTGAAGATTAAGAAGCTTTTAATGAAGAAACTTGATGATTAATCCAGATGAATATCAAGTTTAGGGGAGGATTGTTGGGAATTAAAAGTCTTCTTAATACTGTTAAATATTAATGCTACTAGTCAATGATAAAAGAGAAGTTTCAACTAGAGACATTAATGGTGATTGAAGACTTTAATGTTGGTTGAAGACTTTATGTTGATTGAAGACATTAATGATGATTGAAGACATTTGATTAATGTTGACCACATAGTTAGAAACATATTGAATACTTGATTATGGTATTCAATATGGTTGACTAGATATGTTACATATTGAATACTTAATTATGGTATTCAATATGGTTGACTAGATATGTTAGGAAAATATTGTAAACTCTAATGGACTTCTTGGTGTATAAAAGAAGGTCCAGGGTATAGAGTTAGATAACAGAAATACGAGCTCAATATATCTCATACAAAATCATATCTCATAGTTAGTAATCTGTAATCACTCAAAGCAGATTAATAGTAAAGTTTAGTTATTAAACATTGTTCTTCTTAGTATTATAAGCTAGTTTCCGCATAGCTTATAGTATTCATAGTCTTTGTTTCTCTTGTGGTTAGTGTGGAACTATTCCATATTGGCTACAACCCTTTACAAGCTAAAGGTTTAAGATCTATACGGTTTGAGACCTACACTTAATCTGTTCCTTACGGCTCAATGCATCAGCCACTACGTTTGCCTTCCCCGGGTGGTAACGGATTTCACAATCGTAATCACTTAGCAATTCTAACCAGCGACGTTGCCTCATATTAAGCTCCTTTGATCAAGAATATGTTGCAGACTCTTATGGTCGGTGAATACGGTGCATTTGGTTCCATATAAGTAGTGCCTCCAAATCTTTAGAGCGAACACTACCGCACCAAGCTCCAAATCATGAGTCGTATAGTTCTTCTCATGGATTTTTAGTTGTCGAGAAGCATAGGCAATCACCTTCTCTCTCTGCATCAATACAGCACCTAAACCCTTGTGTAACGCATCACAGTAGACCATAAAATATTCGCTTCCTTCAGGTAAAGCCAGAATTGGCGCACTGCACAACTTCTGCTTAATCAACTGAAAAGCATTTTCTTCCTTTTCACCCCAATCGAATTTGATTCCTTTTTGAGTAAGTTTCGTCATTGATTTAGCAATCTTCAAAAATCCTTCGATGAATCTTCGATAGTAACCAGCAAGACCTAAAAATTGGCGGATCTCCGTCGGTGTCTTAGGAGATGCCCAATCCTTGATAGATTCTATCTTGGCTGGATCCACATGAATACCTCTGCTATCAATGACGTGCCCAAGAAATTGTACCTTTGGAATCCAAAACTCACACTTCGAGAACTTGGCGTACAATTCTTCCTTCTTAAGCAATTCCAAAATCGTCTTAAGGTGTTCCTTGTGCTCCTTCTCGTCCTTTGAATAAATAAGTATGTCATCAATGAAGACAATTACGAATTTATCCAAGTATGGCTTGCACACTCGGTTCATGAGGTCCATGAATATCGCAGGTGCATTTGTTAGTCCAAACGGCATCACTTGGAACTCGTAATGACCATACCGAGTTCTGAACGCCGTCTTGGGAACATCTTGTTCTCGTACCCTAAGCTGACGGTAACCCGATCTCAAGTCTATCTTCGAATAAACACTGGATCCTTGAAGTTGATCGAATAGATCGTCGATCCTTGGGAGTGGGTATCGGTTCTTCACCGTCAGCTTATTCAATTCCCGGTAATCAATACACATCTTGAATGACCCATCTTTCTTCTTGACGAATAAGACCGGGGCTCCCCAAGGTGAGGAACTAGGTCTTATGAAGCCTTTGTCAGAAAGCTCTTGCAGTTGTTCCGACAATTCCTTCATCTCAGACGGAGCTAACCTATAAGGTGCTCGAGCTACGGGTGTAGCTCCTGGGATTAGGTCAATCTG
>BQNB010055830.1:0-38939 GCA_026074375.1 Tanacetum coccineum
CTTATGGATTGAAACTGATGTTTTCTTCGTATTCTTGAGGGTGATGAGTTTAAAGAGAGGAAATGAGTGTGTTTGATTTATGTAAGTGAATGAGAGGGACGGTGGGTGTGTTTTTGTTTTAAGTTTTTTGGATTTTGTCAAAAATGCCCCTAAGGTTTAAGAACTATTTCATTTTTCTTATAATAACTTTTCCTATGGAAAACCTAAATGTACTAATGGCACAACTAGTCCCTAAGGTTTTGTTATTAAGTTTAAGTCCCACATTTTGCTATATCGTCCCTAAAGGCATAAACACATAACATCTAAAGCCCTAATGAGTTAAAATTAATTAACCCCCCTTTAAATATTAATCCGTTATTGTTTAAAACCTTTTTCCTTTTATCATTTGACGATTTTTGAAGAAGATTATTTGACATTTTCACCCCCTCAAATGATGTCCCGTTTTCTATTTAAAGAGCTGTAGACATTGTTTGAGTGGTCAAATACCTTGAAAATGATTTTCTAATGAAACCGAAAGATGATTATTTTTATTTTGGAAATCAACACCATAAAAATAAGATTTCTTATATTTTGACAAAGAAATGCACTGACACGTACATTAATTTGTATCAAGGAAGCACGGGTTGTGTTGCAAAGTAAACACAACCCTTTGCATGGTCATAAAGTAGACCATGCTCGAGAAAATTAATTCTCGTTGAGAGGTCAAGTTTTCTTTTTGAAATACTTGCCTTTAAATTTATGATCGGGTTGCTATCTGAAATAATAGCAAGCCATTGACATGTTTTGAAAACATTTAAACTTCTGCTCGAACTTCATTTACAGTCTCGTATCATTATTGATTGACATTTCTAAGGCCGTAGATGTTATCGATTTTCAGAAGACATGTCATAAAAAACCTATTTTTGTATTTTTCTATTTTTTTAATTTTCTATTTTCTTTTCTGGTTTTATATTTTTAAATTTTCTTTTTTGAAATATTTATATAAAACAAAAAATCTTTTTGCGTTTTTATGTTTTCATATATATATATGATACATAGGATATACTGCGAGTTACCACCATTACGCGTCATCTTCCTCTGCCAAACTGTTTAGCGTTTCAGGAGACATGCTTTTCATACCAAGATTTTCGATCAAGAAGTTGAATATTTCTCGTGGCAAAGGTTTGGTGAAGATGTCTGTCAATTGATATTTGATCCAGACAAAGTATAGTTCCACTTTTCTATTCTCCACTTGCTCCTTTATAAAAGGGTAGCGTACATCGATGTGTTTGGCTATAGAGTGTTGAACGTTGTTGTAGCATAGAGCAATAACACTTTTGTTTTGCTCAGTATAGAGGAATCTTATTGAATTTAAACCTATAGTCTGTTAGCTATGATCGCATCCAAAGGATTTGAGCACAACATCCAGATAGGGTAATATATTCAGCCTATGTACTCGAGATCGCAGTGCTCTTTTGCTTCTTGGAAGACCAGCTAAAAATTTTATCACCTAATAATTGAGTGCTTCCTGATGTACTGCGTCTAGTGTCCTGACACCCTATGTGATCTGCGTCTAAATATGCTATTAGAGACATATCGGTATCCTTCGAGTACCAAAGACCCATGTTAATGGTTCTCTTTATGTATCGAAAGATCCATTTAACCGCACGTAGGTACTTTTCGGTAGGCTTTGGCTGATACCGAGCACATAAGCAGACTTCATAGATAAGGTCGAGTATACTGGATATCAAATACATGAGGATCCAATCATGCAATGGTAAAGTGTAGCATCAAATGGTGTCCCATGTAGATCTTCATCCAGTTTATTCTTTTCCACCATAGGTGTGTCTACAAAATCACTAGTTAGAAAACCATATTTTTTAATAATTTCATAAGCATATTTTGATTGGTTTAGGAAGATGCCTCTGGGACTTTAAGAAATTTGTAATCCTAAAAAGAATGACATCTACCCCATCATCGACATCTTGAACTTAGTGGTCATGAAATTAGCAAACTCATTACACATAGCAGTATTAGTTGATTCAAATATTATATCGTCAACATAAATTTGTACCAGTAATAAGTCGTTTCTTGATTTTCTTGTGAAGAGTGTTGGATCAACTGCACCTTTGGAGAAATGTTGTGAAATGAGGAAACTTGACAGCATGTCGTACCATGCACGTGGTGCTTGTTTGAGACCGTAAAGGGCCTTTTTGAGCTTGTACACATGCGATTGGTTGTCCTGATCAACAAATCCTTCTGGTTGAGAAATGTAGACCTCTTCTTTGAGCTCGCCATTTAAGAAAGCCGTTTTGACGTCCATTTGGAAGATCGTCATATTCTTGTTGGCGGCATTTGCTACAAAGATACGTATGGCCTCAATTCTTGTAACTGGTGCAAATGATTCCTTGAAATCAATTCCCTCCTCTTGCCTGAATCCTTAAGCAACTAATCTAGCCTTGTTATTGAGTACCCCGCCAAATTTGTTTGTCTTGACCTTGTAAATCCACTTGAATTTGATTAACTTGACTTTATCTGGACACGGCACCAATTCCTAAACTTGTTGTCTTTCAAATTCATGAATTTCTTCTTGCATTGCATCGATCCACGATGGTTCGGTCATTGCTTGTTTAAAGTTCTTTGGTTCTACAGAAGTTAGGAAGGCATTAAAGTAACACCACATGGCATCAGTTTTGAGTTGCTTTCTTGTAGAGACAGAGCGAGAAGGATCTCTGATGACATTTTCTATTGGATGATCCTTAGTCCATCTACCAAGAAGTTCAACTTGAGTGTGGGATGGTATCACATTAGATGACGATCCTTGAGAAGTTGAGTCTTTATGAAGAGATTCATGAAGTGGATCATTATGAAAATGTGGTTTTTTTGGTGATTCTTCAACACCTTGAGAAATAATTAGAGAATTGATGTGTTAAGTTTTATACACGTAAAATATATAATAAAAATACTACTTAGGTAAATTCCAACTATTCACCTTTAACCAAGGTAAAAAGTTAAGACTTACAAAAATAATATATAATATATATATAATATATGTATATTAAACCGGGTAAGTATGATCACCCGGGTCGTTATCCCCAATGACTAGTGCAATTGAAACCACGTTTTGGATCGGATCTTGATTTGAATGAAGCAAAGATATTTGATTTGGTTTCTAGAAATTAAAGCCCTAATTTTTTTTTCTTTTTGTTTAACTCTTAATTAAACTAATTAAAAATTAAACTAATTTAAAACTAATAAGCTTAATTAACGACTTAACTAATGGACTAATGGTGCAAAAATCTAAGGGATCAACGGGGAAACTAACAAACTAACGGAGGGCCAACTTAGTAAACAGCTTTATTTGAAGTTACTCTTTCTACCCTGAGATCTATCCGACAACAACTAAGTCCAAATATAGCCATTCGAAATTTAAAAGAGCATTAAAAATGAAAAACTCAAGAAGCAAAGTTGTAAAGGAAGACAGGGGGAACAAGATTAATTAAGGCTACTTGGGTGGAAACTCACAAATAAGCTCTCAAAGAGCTTATCTTTAAGCTGTTACAGAAAGGAGGGCTTATCCCTTGGTTTTAGAAAATAAGCTATAGAAAACTCAAAACTAGATCAAAATAAAAAAGAAAAGAAGTTCTAAAGAGCTTATGATATGCTTAATCTATAAATGAAAAGAAACTAAAGCTTAAACTACTTTTATGCTACTGAAATTGATCATGAAATAAGCAAACTCAGGAAATAAGCATAGTAACACAAAATCCAAGTAAGCTAAAAACCTTAATAAGCTAAACTAGACTTTAAAACTTAAAGAACTTATTAATCTACTAATTATCCATCTAAAGAGATAATAAAAATCTAGGCTCTTAAAAGCTAATTATAACAAATTTAGACTCTACTTAAGTTCCTACTGTTTTTGGAATTTTCAGGTTTTTATGACTTTTGACAGCTGAATTAAACTTAAAATCTAGAAATTGTAAATTAAGACTTAAAATCTATTAAGCTATATTAAAACTTAAATCCTACTGAATTTAATAAACTAGATCCTAAAATTACTGTTCTAAATTAAGCTGAGAACACAGCAGTACTAACTGAGGTTAGTACTGCTAGTGTGAAAATTCAATAGTACTTTCGCTAAAAGTACTGCTGATGCAATTTGATTTTTTAAGAACAGATTTAAGCTATGAATTATGCTAGAAAATGAAAACTAAAACTGATTTTAAGATAAGCTATAACTAAATTTAATACTACTTGAACTCCTAGCTTAAATCTAAGCTAGCAGTACTAACTGATGAAAGCAGTACTAACTTGGAAGTTAGTACTGGTAGTGTAAAAGTTCAGCAGTATTAACTTATGTTAATACTGCTAGTGCAAATTAAGAGTGCACTAAACCAAACACTCCTTTGTTAAAAAATCCATGTCATTAATTTGAGAAACGCTTTTAGAGAATCTATATGAAGAAATTAAATACCAGATAAAAACTAACATAAAAAACAAACTTAGCAATTATGATTAATACAACTGTAGTAAAATTATTAGTCTTAACTAATTAAAACTTTATTTTTGGTTTTATGAGTTTTTATGACTGAAATTGATAACTAAAGATCTATAACTACTTAAGCAAAAACAGATAAAGACAAAAACTATAAGCACTAGAAGAGATATTTAAACAACTACTAAGCAAAGAGAATAGCAAACATACTGATATACTTCGAGTACCAGAGACCCATGTTAATGGTTCCCTTTAGGTATCAAAAGATCCGTTTAACCGCATTTACGTGCTTTTCGGTAGGCTTTGCTTGATACCAGACACATAAGCAGACTGCATAAATAAGGTCGGGTCTACTGGACGTCAGATACATGAGGGAACCGATCATGCCACGGTAATGTGTAGCATTAACTGGTATCCCCTATAGATCTTCATATAGTTTATTCTTTTCCACCATAGGTGTGTCTACAGAATCACTAGATAGCAAACCATATATTTTAATAATTTCATAAGCATATTTTGATTGGTTTAGGAAGATGCCTCTAGGACTTTGAGAAATTTGTAATCCTAAAAAGAATAACATTTGTCCCATCATCGACATCTTGAACTTAGTGGTCATAAGATTAGCAAACTCATTACACAAAGAAGTATTAGTTGATGCAAATATTATATCGTCAACATAAATTTGTACGAGTAATAAGCCGTTTCCTGTATTGGATCGACTACACCTTTGGAGAAATGCTGTGAAATGAGGAAACTTAACAGCATGTCGTACCATGCACGTTGTGCTTGTTTGAGACCATAAAGGGCCCTTTTGAGCTTGTACACATGCGATAGGTTGTCTTGATTAACAAATCCTTCTGGTTGAGAAACGTAGACCTCTTCTTTGAGCTCGCCATTTAAGAAAGCCGTTTTGACGTCCATTTAGAAGATCGTCATATTCTTGTTGGCGGCATTTGCTATGAAGATACGGATGGCCTCTATTCTTGCAACCGGTGTAAATGATTCCTTAAAGTTGATTCCCTCCTCTTGCCTGAATCATTGAGCAACTAATCTAGCCTTGTTCTTGAGTACCTCGCCAAATTTATCTGGACACGACACCAATTCCCAAACTTATAGTCTTTCAACTTCATGAATTTCTTCTTGCATAGCATCTATCCATGATGGTTCAAGGATGGCTTGTTTGAAGTTATTTGGTTCTATAGAAGTTAGGAAGGCATCAAAGTAACACCACATGGCATCAGTTTCGAGTTGCTTTCTAGTGGAGACTCGACGAGACAGGTTTCCAAACACATTTTCCAATGGATGATCCTTAGTCCATTTACCAATCAGTTCTAGTAGAGAGTGAGAGGACTGTGCATTTGATGAAGATTCTTGAGAAGTATAAACATCATAAAGAAGTTCATGACATGGATCGTCAAAGTATGCATTTGGTATCGGTTCTTCAACACCTTGTAAGATGATTGAGGATTGTTGTTGTTGGTTAGTTGATGAAGTACTTGATGAAGGTGCATCTTGATCAATGGTTGTTGATGAAGGTGAATCGGCTATATCGACAGCTCTTAGTGCAACAGCTACTAGAACTGGAGAAACAACACTTGATGGAGGGTTGAAGTATTCATCAAACATCGGTTGAAACAAATGATCCCAATCATTTCTTGTTTGAGGATTAAAAGGTTGTTAAGGAACAGGGTTTGGAACGAGTCTTGAACTAGATGTTGCAGGAGTCATAATTTAAGGCCCGTGTCCTGAACTGAATTGTTCAAAAGCCATTGTTGTCAGCTCATTGAACGTTACATGAATGGTTTCCATGACTTTCCGGGTTCTTTTGTTATAGATTCTGAAAGCTTTATTTGCGGGCGCGTAACCAACAAAAATACCAATATCGGCTTTTGCATTTAGTTTACCTAAATCCTCACTGTCATTGGTTGGATAACAGAGTGAACCAAAGACATGAAGAAACGATAAATCTGGCTTCTTGTCGTGCATCAGCTCATATGGAGTTTTGTTGTATCAGAGACGGATCAAGGAACGGTTTTGTGTATAACAAGCTGTATTGATTGCTTTGGCCCACAAAATAATGGAGCTTTTAAAAATATCAACATTGTACGAGCAGCTTCAACAAGAGTCCGGTTTCGTCTTTCGACAATGTCGTTCTGTTGAGGAGTGCGAGCAACAGATGTTTGATGCGAGATGCCAACATTTTTATAAAATTCACGAAGGGTTTGATTGACAATTTCAGTTCCATTATCTATTTGAATATTCCAGACTGTTGCATTCAAATGAACTTGAATATTTTTGATGCATTTGATGATAGCGTCAGGAGCTTCATCCTTTGATCTTACAAATTTGACCTAAGTAAATCATGAGTAATCGTCAACAATCACCAAGATATACTTTTTCCCGTTAATGCTCTCCACACGCATCAGACCACAAAGGTAATCATCCTACAATGACGAGGATGTACTTTTTCCCATTTATACTTGCAACACGTATAGGCCCACAAAGATCCATGTGCAAAAGATATAGTTTTTCCTGATTGGTGTCTTCAGATTTAGGTTTATGTGATTGTTTCTTGCTTTTTCCCATAGCACATGCCAAACACAGATGTTCTTTTTCAAATTTCAATCTAGGAAGACCTCGTACGTGAACCATGTTTTTAGCCAAATGATTAATAGCGCCAAAGTTTAAATGTGATAATCGTCGGTGCCATAACCATGATTTGGTTTTTGAAGGTTGGTACAAGAGAACAAGTTGGAGAAGACGCCATCTATATCCTTAATGACAACCGTATAAAGGTGGTTTTCCCGAGATCCTAAGAGTAAATCAACAACCTTCTAGATTACAATAAAGCAAGAGTGTTTTCTGAAAGGCTCACTTCTAAATCTGAGTCGCCAGAATTGACCAAACAAGAATAGATTAGTCGCTAAGTCCTTCCCCAAAGTAAACCCTTAAAATTGTAATATTCCCTATCTGATAATCACCATACCCTATAATCTTTGCAATTTGGTCATTACCGAACTTGACAGTATCGAGAAACTTATGAACAAAATTGTTGAGCTGAGAGCGATCTCCAATCATGTGCTTTGAGCATCCAGAGTCCAAATACCACAAAACAATTTGGATAACCTGAGATCGACTGAAGAAGAAGAAGATGGAGCAACTGAAGTATTGGATCCTCAAGATGTACCAGGTTCTGTTTTGTTAGAAATCACAGATTTTGCAATCTTTGGTTTGCGTATAAGAACCATTAGTCTTAGGTACGTTAGGTTCTCCTAGTAAAAAACCTTAGTTACTACAGATTCTTGTGCAATTAACTCTAGAGAATTGGTTCCCCAAAGAGGTACTTTCATATGGGCGGTAATCCTAGTTCAAGGCAAACGCAATTTCCAATAAAGTGAAAATCCTTTCTGTGGGTCCACTAGTTATATCCAGATTTTAGTAAACACTTTTCCTGTATGTTTCCATTCTTCTTTCTTTTTAGCTTTCTTAACAGTCTTAGATTTGGAACTCGCATTCATATCAGAAACAAATTCAAGAAAGCACAATTCATGTCTAGTATCAAACATAGAACTATTACATTTAACCACATTATCTCATAACAAAATAATTTTATTTAATTTGAATGAGCTGCACATGTGCATTTCCAGATGGTTCAACAACATAATTCAGATTATTTAAATAAGACTTAACGATCCTAGAGTGGTCTTCTACTTTATTCTTCTTCTGGGTTCTACTTGAAATCTACAGGATCCTATCATTCTTTGTATTGTTTGTAGACTTTGACCTGCTAGATTTAGTAGACCGGCTTACTCCTATAGAAGTTGACACAAAATTGTTAGTGGTCTGTTTTGTCTTTATTTAGGAAGATCCTAACTGTTTTTGCAATGTGCTTGATGATATGACGGGTTCAGCAAACCTAACTATTTTCTTTTTGTTGATAGGCGTGACAACAACTAATTTCTCACTAGGTTTGTGAATATCCAGGGCCAAGATCTCTAACCTATCCTAAGTAACTCTTGATTAGCTTAACAAATACTTAAAACAAAGTAAGATTGCACATCTAAAGTGTAATAGTGATTTACCTTTGTTCCCAACTATCTCCCTAAGAATAGCAGCTTGTTCCATAGTGTGCTTAAGGTAGTATATGTGAGTTTCCCTATTATTCTTATCCTTAGGAGCCAAAGTTACTAGGTCAAGCTTATACATCCCTGGAGCAATAGTGGTAGCATTTGACACTTGGGCAGCATTGTCAACTATGTCTTTTCCTTTGAATTTCCTAAGATCATTTTTTAATGTTGTTATGACAAAAACTTTTTCTTGAAGTTGAGCATTTAAATCAGTAATTTCAACAGACTTTTGATTTAATTGATTAACCAAAGATTTAACATGTTCTTTAAGCACGACACGTAGGGGATTTTTAATTAAATCAAGAGTTTTTTTATAATCTGTTTCCAAATGCTCATTCTCACATTAGTTGTGCCAGCACCCTATGTTCCAGTTCTATTTTGATGGTCTCAATCTAATCTATGTCCTTTTTTCACACTGTTTGTGGTGGAAGTTTTAATTCAACGTTTTTATGTTTGGCCTTCAACTTCATATTGTTGTGTCTTTTTATTGAAGCTAACTTTCTAAATTGTTCAAATTCAAACAATTGATCAAATAAAGGTTTCAATTTGGTTCAAAGATAGTGTATTCTTTTGAAAATTTTCTTTATTGGTTTTTCATTGCAAGTTTAAGAGAAATGCAAGTGTTGTTTCAGTTTTAGAAAAGCTTTTCTAAAGTCTATTATACTCATCTTTCTCCATCCATTATGTGTGTTTGATAAGCTCAGCTTCAAGTTCGAGAAACTTATTGCAAATTTCAACATAATTCCATTGATTCAGTCGATATCAGCAGAAGAATTTTACATTCACAGAAGTATTTATATCAACAAAGAATTCACAACAATATTCACAATATATTAAGAACTGATTTGATCCAAGAGTCAATCGTTTTCAATCAGAAATTGTTTCTTTTCAATTTCAAAGCACTGTTTGTCTACAAAATACTGTTGAACAATAGCTTCCTTCTGGTTGAAAACTGTTTGTACTTTTCCGTTACCACAATCATTTTCAATATTTTTTTAAATCAAAAAACCATTAAATATGCATTTGATGTCTTTACAAATGGAATTATTTCTTTTAGAAAAATAGCTTTAGTATGTTCAAACCCCCATTCCCCTTCTGTTAAAGCATCGAGTGTAATCTGCTTTTTCACCACATTGTCAAATTGGCCAAGATGGTATTTAAGCTTTTTAAGGCTTGTATTAACCAGGCTTACCTTAGGAAGTTCCATAGGAGCCTCAGTTTTGACTAGGCGAGAAGCAATATGGTTAGTAAAAAGGTTGAAGTTTGTAACCGGAAAGCTTGTTCATCAGACAGTTCTTGTTGTGGAACAAAACGTTTACCAAAATCTTTAGATAATCGATTTAACTCAGCATAATTAATTAGTTTAATGTTAACTTTCTTTTCTAAGACCACTTGAAATCACTTGTTTTTAAAAAGCATTTTTGATCGACTCTCTTCCTCAAGCATCAAAGTCTCTTCAGAATCAGCAATTGAAATCACATTGGTTTCCTTAGCAATAACACTACCATCATAAAGCATTGGCTAATCTAACCTGACTTTTCCTAAGATAGAAAGGATTTTGAAAACCAAGAGCTTATTTCAGGTTGTTATCATAGAAAACTTGTGGTTTCTTGAGCATGTGCACAGTTTGTGCGGATTGACCCATTTTACAAACAATATTGTCTAGTTCTTTAAATTTCTTTTCCAAAGCAATTTCTTTATCAATATTCTTAGCTTCCTTTTCATTGGATTCATTTTTGAAAACATTAAATGTTTTTGTTAAAAATTCCTTTTCATTGATTGTTCAGAAAAGAGTTAGATTAAGATATTAATTTCTTTTTAAAATTCGCAAAATGTGCATTTTTTCTCCCGAATTATATCATTTATTATAAGCTTTTCTCGATGAACTAAATCCCCATTTTTTCTTTCTTCTATCAATTTTACCCGTTCTTTGTATCTTTCAAGCTCAGCTGGTTAAGGATTCATTGGCATTAGATTTGTTCTTATTGACCTTGTTACAATTAGATACTTGATTTAAAAGTTTTTTCAACACAAATAATATCACACATCTTGTTGTGCAGAAGAATTTGTATCCTGAACAGCTACATTTTGTGTTTCAAGCAGATACTGAGAATAAGGAATGATATTACTATCACTTGTTATCTCATTCTCTAGATAATTCACAAGATGAGTTTGTTCAGAATACCGGCCATCTCATCACACGTTGAATTTAGCATATCATTATAGTGTTTTAGAGTAGGTACCTCGAAGATGAACATCTGATCTTAACTAGATAAATTGACCATAAGAACTGCCTTGGCTATAGAGAAGTCATCACAGTCAGAATCATACGCATCCAAATCATCTGCTTGATAAGCTTCATTGTGTGTAATGACCTTCTATGTAACTGGACCTTCTGCAACTCCAAGGTCTGCCAAAAATTCCAATTCCTCCTCATTTTAAACTTTACTAAGATCTTTGTGCATGCAAACCAGAAGAACTTAATCCCTAAATACCATAGCAGCATCCAATTTTTCCTCTTTGGCTTTAGGCACTGTCTTGCCATGTGACCTTCCCTTTGGCAGTTAAAACACTTCATGACCCTTTGTTGACTTGAATTATTCCCTCATGTTCCTAAGATGTTAGCCCTTGTTCCAGAAGTACCAGCAGCAAATGAACTTTGTCTCCTAAACCGTGAACAAGTCACCCTTACCTCATGAATAGTGCTTGTTGTCTTGGGTTGGAAGAATTTCTTAGCTGATTGTTGGTAGTTGGGAAACGAGATGTGACGACAGTAGACAGAAATGACATCATTTTGTTAATGGCATCAATAGGGTCATCTCCTTGCTTAAACACAAGAACTGCTAGACCAGAGTCTATCTGAGGAAATTCAGCAAGATATGTTTGTTGATTAACTGTGGAGACAAATATTCAAAACTTGAGTAATGGATTGTGGTTGTGGACAAGCATCATTATTGTAACGTAGATGAGTAATGCATTAGGAATGTGAATAGTTGATGGAAAAGTAAATTGCACGAGGTTTGAATGGGATAAGTAGTTTGATAATGTTTGTGTGGGAATGAATAGATCCAATTGAGGACTAAGATGGTGAAAACCTATTGTTGGAACTGAGGATTGTTTGTATGAAGACTGATTAGTGATTGAAGTGAGGTGTGTCAATTGATGATACGCAACTAGTACAGGAAGGGATCTTTGAGCGCTTCACTGGCATAAGACAGACTTCATAATAGCCATGGAGGTTCGTGTTGTTTAAGATATGCATAAAGCTGCTCAAGTTGGTAATGATGGCAAATCTCTACAAGTTTGACATCAGTCACAAACTTACTCCATTCCAAGAAAAGAATGTTAAGCAACTTGGCATTGACCTAAAATTGCTCCAATTTCATTTTGTAAATGTTCATGTCATTGATCAACTGAGAAAATCTTAAGTAAACTATGAAGTGTTTCCCTCTGATAAAGCAAAACTATCAAATGCAATCATACAGTTACATACCCTTTCCAGGCATTGTCAACGTAGGTAACCTTTCATTTAGTATTGAATCTCTTTTCCCATAGATCCTTGGCAACTCTGTGATGATTAACGAGAGAATAGACATCTGATGGTATTCCTTGAAGAATATTTAGTTGCCTGAATCACAAGATAGCTTGAATTATACTCATTTTTAGGCAGACAAATCCTCAAATTATCTTTGTCCTGGTAACAACATTTACTTCAATCGTAAGCCGAAAGATGGAACGATGTCAACTAATTCACGTATTTTCCTCCATTGCTCACTGTTTTTTGCATGAAAGTTCATTATTTCGAATTTTCTAGGAATCATACAGGTGTTTCTCCAACATTGTGGAACGGAGTGTCACCACTATGATAGTATAATGAATTCAGCAAGATTAGAACCATTGTACTATTTGATTGTTATTGCGAAAAGAATACTTTGTTGATCGAACGATAGATAAAGAAGTAATTGTGTTAAAGTGAGGTTGATTTTAAGTGTTGAAAAGTCTGAGAATAAACAGGATTTAACAATTCTCGATTAAAAACCGGGAAAAATAACGTTTCACAGGATTTTACAAATCAAAGAAATAAACCGTATAATTCAAATTTGATTAATTCGCCTTCAACAGGAGATGATTAATTCGCCTTTTACAAGAAATGATTTATTTGTCTTGAATAGAATAACATTAATTCGCCTCTAAGAAGAAGATTAATTCGCCTTTAAGAAGAAGATTAATTCGCCTTCAAAAAATTAATTCGCCTTCAATAAAGATCTTAATTCGCCTTCAAGAAGAAAATTAATTCGCCTTCAAGAAAAAATTAATTCGCGTTCAATGAATATCTTAATTCGCCTTCAAGAAGAAAATGGATTCGCCTTCAATGAATATCTTAAATCGCCTTCAAGAAGAAAATTAATTCGCCTTCAATGAATATCTTAATTCCCCTTCAAGAAGAAAATTAATTCGCCATCAAATAATGAATCTTACTTCGCCTTCAAGAAAAGAAATAATTTGCCTTCAATGAAGATCTTAATTCGCCTCCTGTAAAAACGAACTTCAACTTTTCTAAAACACTAAAAGATTTACTTTTTGACGTTTTCACTCGAATTTTCTTGTACAACTTACATATCTAAGCCTAGTAGAACCTTAAAAATACAAACTTTAAACTTTTTAACAAAAAAATTTCACTCTACTAATCAAGATTATTGGACACACAATACTTTTCAAACCAAAACTTATCAAAACGAAGATTATTATGAATTTCCAAGGTTTTTGCTTGTACAACAAGATAAACTAATACAAAAGAAGAATAAAGTAGTAAACATTATGGTTTTTTAACCAAAAAAAGGTGATAACCTCTTTGATGAATGTCGAACCACTACACGAACAAAAACAATACAGGAAAAACGCACACAAGAACTTGATTATCACTAAACTCCAATGGCTCTGATAATAATTTATAGAATCTAAGTAATCTTTAACCACACCAATAAGTATAATTAAATCTAGAGAGAGAAAGAGAGCAGGAGGTTGCTTCTAGTGAGAGAAAGTGAAAGAGAATTATGTATTACTATGTGAAAATAATGAAACAACCAACATCTTTTCCATAGCATGGAAAGGATTCATATATCCATACACAGGCCGGCCATGTGGCTTTGTCCATGGGCTTTCCATGAGCTTTTCCTAAGCTAGCCTATCTAGTTTCCAAATATAACTTAACGAGCTATCTAACGATATTTATGAAAGTGACCGATTATTTTTGTAATTCCAAACATTTTAACCAAAGAAATAGCAAATTAGATTGTGGTTTCGACTAGAATACATATAACATGTTGACAAGGGAAGCCGAAAGATGGTCCCGGTGGCCTCCTAGTTCGAACACATTCTCACGAATAAGTTCTTCCCAACGCTTCAAGTCTTGTCTAATTTCCTTTGTAAGAACTTGGTTTGGTGAAAGAATAACATTTTTGCTTTTGATGGTACGATTAGACTCAACACGTTCAAATTAAGAAAATTGATAAATTTCTTCGGGAGTAGGAAGTTCGGTTTGATATGGTCCTTCGGTCTCTTAGAAGAATGCAAGAGATGAAAGATCCCATTCATTTGAAATGACGGCTTGACCATTGTATGGAATTTTAAGAATTTGGCCGAATTGCGCGAGAGAGAGAGAGTGATAAATTCATGTTGAATCATGAATGAAATAAGAAGATAACCGGATTCATCGGTTTGAAGTTTAACTTGACTATAAAAGTCTATAAGGAAGTGGAACAATCGGTTTATTGATTTCGTAAAGACAATTGAAACGAATGTTAGTAAAGCAACGCTCAATGTGTTGAGATTTATAGTAGAGTTGATCAACAAGTCGACCTTCATGAATGCCTCAATTTTTCTATAAGGTTTGAGAAATTGGCAATTATGTGGAAATGCCGGGTGTTTCAGATACTTTGGGAATGTATGATTTAGTGAGGGAGGTATCAACTAACTATTGCTCGAGGCATGTTTATCACCTAAACAAGACAACAACAAAAAAAATTACTACAAAAAATATATATCTAGTAAAGGAAAATGAAATTTAAATAAAAACAGCACATGTGGAACAAAGATTTCATCGACTCTAAAAATGAAAACCTAAGAAGTAATCCAAACATTTCTTTATTTAATTTAACTCAACCTAGAGTGTCGAAAAGTATATATTCAATTATATATTTTGACAACTCATATGTCCATCAAGAGTTTCTATATGTAATAAAAGTGGAGTATAGATTATTTCGATTCTAGACTACCATCTTAAGAAATAATCCAAACGCTCATTTATTTAGGAAAATTTAGGGTCAAAAAATATATGTTGAATTATGTGCCTTGACGATTAGTATGAGTTCATCATACGGTTGTATACATTATAAAAAGTGGAGTTAAGATTATTCCGACTCAAGACTAAAATCCTAGAAGATAATCCAAACGTTCCTTTATTTAGTAGAACTTGACCAAAGGTGTCGAAAAATATATATTGGTTTATATATGTTTCGACAATAGGTAAGAGTTCATTTTTGGAATTTATAAAGCGTTTTTAGGCATATATCAACAATGTACGAAAGCATGTTTTGAAGTTTCCGAGTTAAAAAAAATTTCGACATTATATATATCTATGTTAAATTTCGACCAAAAAGAAATTTCATAATTCAACCTATTGCAAATTACGAATTCCTACTACTACGAGAATCATGATAGTTATGGATTGCTTAATCCTAATCACAAAGAATACATAAAACAAATAATAAAATGAAATATCCCAATTTTGATTATGAACAAAATTGGATGAAATCAAAAGAGAAAAGAATTGAAAAGATTACAATAGAAGTTGTTAATCACGTTATTGGTGTTTGCCCCTTGCGAAATCGGATTGATTTTGAGTTAGGCGGTTGGGTTTTGAAGTTTTGGTGTGTGGGTTCTCGTCACAGCAGCAGCAGAAGCACCACCTTATCGATTAAGGGGAAGTTAAAAAAAATAATGTGTTTGTGTTATCATTTTTCAGCAAAGGGGAGTGTTTGGAGAATTTAAATGGCCGGCCCCCTTATCGATAAGGGGGCCGCCCTTATTAACACAGCCGATCCCCTTAGTGATAAAGGGGCCGCCCATCTGACGGCTAACTTTCTTGGTTTTTTTATTTTGACAAGTTTTTATAAATTTGTAATATGGTTTTTTTGATACACGACGAAAAAAATCAAGTGGTATTAAACTTTCCAGAATTATGATATTTTATTAAAATAATTAGTTCTGAGAATACTTTTTTTCGAAATATATAAGAAGTTTTACATCCGACATTTTAATTAACTTTTTGTTAATTAAATAGCTTTAATTATTTTGGATGAAATGCATAAGTTGTCGAGATTTTAAGAACAAGAAGGATTTTGATACGTTTGACGAATTTAAGTAGACATTTTAATCAACCTTCTTGTCAATTAAAAATACTTTTGAATTATTTCGATGAGATCAAGTGTCTAGATTTTAAGGATGCGAGATGATTTAACAGAGTTTAAGTGACGTTTTTAATTAATCTTTCGTTAATTAAACATTTTAATTATTTCGGATGAAATAATTACGTTGTCACTATTTAACGACGAGAATGATAGAGGGATTTTTGAGAATTTTTAGATGATTGTTCCCCGGATCATTCCCTGACTTTGATTTAGCAAAATCAAATGACCAGTCAACAGAGATATTAGAAAGAATGATGGAGGAGATTGTCTTTGAACATACTTCTTAGATGAATATATTTCTATCTTTGAATGTTTAATGAAGGAAGACGTGATGAGTTTCAATGAGTGAAAAGAAAGAAGTTCGGGAGGGTTAATGCCGATTAGATGGCACCTATAGATGGTCCGTTCGTTAGAAAATCTATAGTTTGATGGCGGATGTTGAAGGTCGATAGGAAGTTTTTTATTTCATTCATAGTGTTTTGATGTCATGCCTTTCTGGTGCTTACATATTTGGCTTTGGTAGTGGTTATAGCAAGAGCAATTTGCTTCTTTGAAAATCAAGATGTTAAATAACATTCCAAAAATGTGCAGACATTACTAGTGCTTTTTTGGTCCACAGAATCTCCCGCATAATCAAAGTTGACATATACTGAGGTTTCTATGTCAGACTTCTTAGGATATTGCAATCCCAAGTGCTTAGTCTCTTTAATTTATCGGATGATACATTAAATCGCTTCATTCATGAGAGATTGTTAGGAACCTCTTTGAAGTGTGTCCAAAATCAAACACTAAACATGTTAACGCGCCACTCCGCCGTATAATAATTTAACCTATCTATTAATATATTAACTATTATCTAACGACTCACCTTCCTTCATCTTCGTGAGTATTAATAACTTGTGGACATAGAAATTTTTCCCCCCCTTCTTTGTACAACAGTATTTGTAGATATAATCTAGCTACGGGTGCATAGAATATGACGTAATTAACTTCTCTTTTTGATTATATTCCTAGGAGACTAATCTAATTCTTATTTCTAGTTACGATATCATTTAGTCAAGCATATTTCATTTTCAAGAACTTATTTTGCTATCATATATTATCACATATTTAATCAACACTTAACACACTAAGTTTTAAATATTCTACGTGCTTAAACAATTCTAATAAAGAGAGGTCGTACCTTTGCCTATGATATTTCTGCTTGAATTTCTTACGAGAATAGCATTGCCTCCATTATATGCTTTGAATGTAGACAATTTCTTTTGGTTACCCCGTCATGAATTAAGAGAATTTATAATCTTCAATCTACTCGTCGGGTTCCAAAATTTGTTCACAAGCATGTCTACCTAAATGATGTAACAATTCAAGCATTTGGATCCCGCAATATCTCATGGTCCGGTTGAGAATACGAAAATCCTAAGAAAGTATCGGTCACTCCATAGATAATTGTCGTTAGCTCGTTAAGTATTATTTGGAATCTTAATAGGCCAAGTTAGGAAAAGCCCATGGAAATCCCATGTAAAGCCTATCCAGGCCTGGTCCATATTGAGGTATTTATACACTTCCATGCTTTGGAGAGGTGGTTGGTTGTTCATTTTTCACACATTCTAATGCATTTCATTTCTATGTCCACTTTCTCTCTTTAAAGTGTTCATCCAACCACTCTCTCTCTAGAATCACCTCTCTTTGCCTCTACATGTATGTTATTGTTTAGTCTTCAATTGGTATCAACAGCCATGGAGTAGGAGTTAGTTTTTTTGTTCATTTTTGTTTCGTGTGTTTCTTGCAAAAAAACGTCCGTCTTTTGTCTTTTTTTCCTTTGTTTTGAAGCTTCTCTTACATCTAAAAGATTCATTCACATAGGTAAATTGATCTAAGTACCCTTGGATATAGTTTACAAGCTTGAATCAAGAAAAACATCATTACTTTTGTTCATCTTTTGTGTTTTTAAAAAGCTTAGAAAGTACAAATCTTGATTTTAAATTTTTCGGCTTAAAAACCTTAAAGTTTACATTTTTATTGTTCCTATAGGCTTAGTAACACTAGTTGTACAAGAATTTTTGCAAAACAACCATCAAAAAAGTGTCTTTTTATGTTTTTAAAAGTTTGAGTTTCGAACCAGTTTTAACCGAACTACTACTTTTAGTATCTACCGAACCTACTAGATGTTAGTAGAAACGGACTACTGATTTGTAGTCTCCAACCGAACTACTAATTCTAGAGTAGACAAGCACGAAATCTCTCTCTCTAATACATCTCTTAGTATACACACCGCGTGTGCGAGCTGTGAGACATATACTCCTTTCACACACACAGACAACCGAACTACCTGTTTGTAGTGTCAACCGAACTACCTACTTTTCATTGGAAACCGAACTACTGTTTGTAAGTGTCAACCGAAACCAACTACTTTGATAATGGAAACCGAAACTACTGTTTGAAGTGTCAACCCAACTACACTTTCTAGTGGAAACCGAAACTACTAGTTTTTAAGTGCAGACCGAGAACTACTTAATTTCACACCACGTTTCACACACACGTGGAGCGAGGTCGTGAGAGATGTTGCCTGGGAAGTATACACATCACAATATTCTATATCTAGTTCCTGTGGGCTTGGGGGGGTTAGTAATTAGTAAAACACACCCGTCGCCTCTGCTACCACACACCGTAACATCTCTCTCTAAACATCCACGAACAACATAATTAAACACAATTTATTCTACCCACCATTTTTTTTTTTTGTGTTTGTTATGTTTTTTTTTTTTTTTTTTTGTTTTTTTTTTTTTTTTTTTCCTTTTTTTTTTTTTTTTCCGATCAAACAAGTAATAGTTTAACAACAAATTTCTCAATGACAACCTTGCTGACAAAAGATTCTTTTGGGTGCTGACAATTAGACTCACTATATATATATATATCTCTTCTAGGGAGATGGGGAGCGTTTGAGAGTGGATCACACGGTAAGTGCGATGTGAAAGTCCTAACATAACTAATTTATAAATAATATATAGTGATATGTTTACGAGCAGTTACAGAAAAGAGAGCGCATACTTTGACGAAGAGATGTCACTATTGAAATAGGGGTTAGGTTATGAAAGAATTTAATTTATTGAGGCGTTGTGTAAGCGTGTTACACACACAGTACGGGGCTGGAGGTAAATGAGATTACACTCTATATATATGACAGACACAATATGGTAGGAAATATAGCGTGTTATAAAGTGAGTCATCGAAATGAACATTAATTATGAGGGGAGAGTAATTTGAGTGATCTCTTAGAGAGAGATATATCTCTATCTATATCTGGAATATGTGAGAGTTTTTTGATAGGGGGGTTGGGGTGAAGTGAGTAAGAAGTGTGGGGATGATGTGTTTAAGAGTGAGATAGAGTTGTGGATGAGGAGAGAAGTAGTTTAGAGTTTTAGGTAGTGGAGGTTAGATGTGATCGATCGAGCTGAGGTTAGGTATATGAATGTCTATGTGTGAGTGGTATGTTGGAGTGTGGGTAGTGAGATAGACGTTAGTTGGAGATGAGTAGAGGAATATTATGTTTGTTGTGTTTTGGTTGTTGGTTTTTTTTTTGGTGTTGAGAGATGGATGATGTGTAGTTATATAAAGGGGGAATTTGAGGTTATGTAAGGGGAATTATGTGGGTATTTGATGATAAAAATAATATGCTTGTAATTAAAACCCACCCCACCACATAGTTTCATTTTTGAGAAATTTTATTTTAAAATATACTTGTTAGATCGAACCTTAAGTGTAGCCACGCCCATGATGAAACCTTAAGATTGACTATATAGAGTAATATACCAATTCAAGAAACTACACGAGATTTTACAATTATTAACAATAACCGGGATAACAAGTTAATGTTTCACAGATATTAACGAGTCCATATAAAGTAAACCCGTATAAATATTGAAAATTCAGTAGTGCGGAAGTCCCTTAAAAACTAGTATGTTCGTTTTCCACTAGAAAGGTAGTAAGTTGGGTTGACACAAAAAACCAGTAGTTCGGTATTCCATTATAAAGGTATGTTCTTTGACTACTACAAACCAGTAGTTTCGGTTTCCCACTAGAAAGGTAGAAGTGACTGTTTGACACATACAAACCAGTAGTTCGGTTTCCACTAGAAAGTAGTAGTTCGGTTGACACTACAAATCAGTAATTCGGTTTCCTCTAGAAATTAGTAGTTCGGTTGAGACTGTTTGTTTTTTTTTTAATTGTCTACTACTAATCGAATAGTCCGGTTCTACAACATCATAGTCTATTTCGGTAGATACTAAAAGTAGTAGTTCGTTAAAAACTGTTCGAAACTCAAAACTTTTAAAAACATAAAAAGACACTTTTTTGATGATTGATTTGCAAAAATTCTTGTACAACTAGTGTTACTAAGCCTATAGGAACAATAAAAATGTAAACTTTAAGGTTTTTAAGCCGAAAAATTTAAAATCAAGATTTGTACTTTCTAAAGCTTTTTGAACACAAAAGATGAACAAAAAATGATGTTTTTCTTGATTCTAAGCTTGTAAACCTATATCCAAGGGTACTAGAAACAATTTACCTATGAAATTGATCTATTAGTGTAAAAGAAGCTTCAAAACAAAGAAAACAAGACAAAAGACGACGTTTTTTTTGCAAGAAAACACCACAACCAAAAAGAAACAAAAAACCTAAACACAACTACTCCATGGCTGATGATACTATTGAAGACTAAACAATAAAGATACATGTAGAGGCAAAGAGAGGTGATTCTAGAGAGAGAGTGGTTGGATGAACACTTTAAAGAGAGAAAGTGGACATAGAAATGAAATGCATTAGAATGTGTGAAAAATGAACAACCAACCACCTCTCCAAGGCATGGAGAGGTGTATAAATACCTCAATATGGCCGGCCATGGATAGGCTTTACATGGGCTTTTCCTAACTTGGCCTATTAAGGTTCCAAATAATACTTAACGAGCTAACGACAATTATCTATGGAGTGACCGATACTTTCCTAGGATTTTCGTATTCCCTAACACGACCCATGATATATCTGGGACCAAATGCTTTGAATTGTTTAACACATTTCTGAAGAGATGCTAGTGAACAAATTGGAACCCGACGAGTAGAGTTTGAAATAATAAAATTCCCCCCCTCTTAATTCATGACGGGTATAACCAAAAGAAATTGTCTAACATTAAACATATAATGGAGGCAATGATTTCTCGTAAGAAGAAAAAATTCAAGCAGAAATATCACAGGCAAAATTTACGACCACTCTTTATTAGAATTGTTTAAGCACGTAGAATATTTAAAACTTATGTTGTGTTAAGTTTTGATTAAATATGTGATAATATAATGATAGCAAAATGAAAAAGTTTTCTTGAAAAATGAAATATGCTTAACTAAATGATATGTAACTAAAATAAGAATTAGATTTAGTTTCCTATGAATATCGATTCAAAAAGAAGAAGGTTAATTACGTCATATTCTATGCACCCGAACTAGATTATAATCTACAACATACTGTTTTACAAAGAAGGAAATTTCTATGTCCACAAGTATTAAACTCACGGAAGATGAAGAAGGTGAGTCGCTGGATAATAGTTGGTATAGAAATATGATAAGTAAATTATTATACGGCGAGTAGGCTCGATATCATGTTTAGTGTTTGCTTTTGGACACACTTCAAAGAGGTTCCTAACAATCTCTCATGAATGAAGCGATTTAATGTATCAAATCCGATAAATTAAAGAGACTAAGCACTTGGGATTGCAATATCCTAAGAAGTCTGACATAGAAACCTCAGTATATGTCAACTTTGATTATGCGGGAGATTATGTGGACCAAAAAAGCACTAGTAATGTCTGCAGATTTTTGGAATGTTATTTAACATCTTGATTTTCAAAGAAGCAAATTGCTCTTGCTATAACCACTACCAAAGCCAAATATGTAAGCACTAGAAAGGCATGACATCAAAAACACTATGAATGAAATAAACTCCTATCGACTTCAACATCCGCATCAACTATAGATTTACTAAGAACGACATCTATAGGAGCCATCTAATCGAGCATTAACCCTCCTTAACTCTCTCTCTTTTCACTCATTGAAACTCATCACGTCTTCCTTCATTAAAACATTCAAAGAAGAAATATATTCATCAAAGAAGTATCGTTCAAAGACAATCACCACCATCATTCTATCTATATCTCTTTGACATGAGTCATTTGATTTGCTAAATCAAAGTCAGGGAATGACCGAACAAATCATCTAAAAATTTCTCAAAAATCCCTCTATCATTCTCGTCGTTAAATAGTAACAACCGTAATATTCCATCCGATATATATAAAACGTTAAATTTAACGAAAGGTACTAATTTAAAAACGTCCCTTAAACTATGTTAATATCACTCGCATCCATAAATCTAGGACAACATTGATCTCATCCGCAATAAACCAAAGTATTTTTTTAATTGAACAGAAGGTTTTGATTAAACATGTCTACCTAAATTCGTCAAACGTTCTCAAATTCCACTCTTTGTTCTTAAAGCTCAGACAACTTAAGCATTTCAACCAAAAGTAATTAAAGCATATTTTAATAACAAAAAGTTAATTAAAATGTCGAGTAAAACATTCTTAAAGTGAATACGAAAAGTATTTCTCAGACAAAATATTTTACTAATAATATCACTAATTATGTAAAGTTTATACCACTGATATTTTTCGTCGTGTATCAAAAACCATATACAAATTTATAAAAACTTGTCAAAATAAAAAAAACCAAGAAAGTTAGCCGTCAGATGGGCGGCCCCTTTATCACTAAGGGGATCGGCTGTGTTAATATGGGCGGCCCCCCCTTATCGATAAGGGGGCCGGCCATTCTTGTTTTAACATTTCCAAACACTCCCCTTTGCTGAAAAATGCATAACCAAACACCCTATTTTTTTTTAACCCCCCTTATCGATAAGGAGGTTGCTTCTGCTGTGCAGCGTGACGAGAACCCCACACCAACACTTCATCAACCCAACCGCCTAACTCAAAATCAATCCCGATTTCGCAAGGGGCAAACACCAATAACGTTTATTAAACAACATCTATGCAAATCATTTTCAATTCTATTTCTCTTTTTGATTTCATCCAATTATGTTCATAATCAAAATTTGGGAATTTTCAATTTATTATTTTTTTATGTATTCTTGTTGATTAGGAATAAGCAATCCATAACTATCTGATTCTCGTAAGTAGTAGGAATTCGTACTTTGCAATAGGTTGTAAATTATGAAATTTCTTTTGGTCGAAATTATTAACATAGATAAATATAATTGATCGAAATTTTTTTTAACTCGGGAAATTCAAACAATCTTTCGTACATTGTTGATATATTGCCTAAAAACGCTTTATTAAATTCCAAAAATGAACTCTTACCTATTGTCCGAAACATATATAAAAACAATTAATAATTTTTCGACACCTTTGGATCAAGTTTCTATCTAAATAAAGGAGCGTTTGGATTATCTTCTAGGATTTTAGTCTTGAGTCGGAATAATCTTAACTCCACTTTTTATTACGTATACAACCATATGATGAACTCATACTAATCGACAAGGTACATAATTCAACATATATTTTTTGACACTAAATTTTTCCTAAATAAATGAGCGTTTGGATTATTATATTATCTTAAGATGGTAGTCCCTAGAATCGAAATAATCTAAACTCAACTTTTATTAACATATAGAAACTCATGATGACCATATGAGTAGCAAAATATAATTAATTGAATAATACTTTTCGACACTCTAGGTTGAGTTAAATTAAATAAAGGAACGTTTGGATTACTTCTTAGGTTTTCATTTTTAGAGTCGAAGTAATCTTTGTTCCACATGTGTTGTTTTTATTTAAATTTCATTTTCCTTTACTAGATATATATTTTATTGTAGTAATATTTTATTTTGTTGTTGTCTTGTTTAGGTGATAAACATGCCTCGAGCAATAGTTAGTGATACCTCCCTCACTAAATTCTACATTCCCAAAGTATCTGAAACACCCGGCATTTCCACCATAATTGCCAATTTCTACAAACCTATAGAAAATTGATGCATTCATGAAGGTCGACTTGTTGATCAACTCTACTATAAATCTCAACACATTGAGCGTTGCTTTACTAACATTCGTTTCAATTGACATTACGAAATCAATAAACCGATTTTTCCTCTTCCTTATAGATTTTAAAGTCAAGTTAAACTTCAAAACCGATAATCCGGTAATCTTCCTTATTTCCATTCATGATTCCAACATGAACTTATCACTCTCTCATCTCTCCGCGCCATTCGGCCAAATTCTTAAAAATTTCCATACAATGGTCAAGCCGTCATTTCAAATGAATGGGATCTTTCATCACTTTGCATTCTACCAAAGACCGAAGGACCATATCAAACCGAACTTCCTACTCCCGAAGAAATTCATCAATTTATTTAATTTGAACGTGTTGAGTCTAATCATACCATCAAAAGCAAAAATGTTATTCTTTCACCAAACCAAGTTCTTACAAAGGAAATTAGACAAGACTTGAAGCGTTGGGAAGTACTTATTCGTGAGAATGTGTTCGGACTAGGAGGCCACCGGGACCATCTTTCGGCTTCCCTTGCTCACATGTTATATTGTATTCTAGCCGAACAACAATATAATCTTGCTTATTTCTTTGTTAAATGTTAGGAATACAAAAATATCGGTCACTTTCATAAATATCGTTAGATAGCTCGTTAAGTTATATTTGGAAACTAGATAGGCTAGCTTAGGAAAAGCTCATGGAAAGCCCATGGACAAAGCCCACATGGCCGGCCTGTTAATGATATATGCATCCTTTCCATGGCTAAGAAAAGAGGTTGGTTGTTTCCATTATTTCACATATAATAAACATAATTCCACTTTTTCTTTTCCCTCACTAGAAAGCAGACCTCCTGCTCTCTTTCTTCTCTCTAGATTTAATCATACTTTATTGGGTGTGGTTAAAGATTACCTTAGATCATAATTATTATTCAAGAGCCATGGAGTGATAAATCCATTCTTTGTGTGCGTTTTTCCTTATTGATTATTGTACGTGCATGGTTTGGATTCATCAAGAGGTTTTCACCTTTTTAGGGTTTAAAAACCATAAAGTTTACTACTTTCTTCTTCTTTTGTCTTAGTATTATCTAGTTGTACAAGCAAAACCTTGGAAAATTCATAGAAATCTTCATTTTGATAAGTTTTGGTTCGAAAAGTACTTTTGTGTCCAAAATCTTGATTTGAAATTTTTTTGGGGTTAAAAAGTTTAAAGTTTGTATTATTAAGGTTCTACTAGGCTTAGATACGTAAGTTCTACAAGAAAATTCGAGTGAAAACGTCAAAAAGTAAATCTTTTAGTGTTTTAGAAAAGTTGAAGTTCGTTTTTATAGGAGGCGAATTAAGATCTTCATTGAAGGCGAATTATTTCTTTTCTTGAAGGCGAATTAAGATCATTATTAAAGGCGAATTAATTTTCTTCTTGAAGGGGAATTAAGATATTCATTAAAGGCGAATTAATTTTCTTCTTGAAGGCGATTTAAGATATTCATTGAAGGCGAATCCGTTTTCTTCTTGAAGGCGAATTAAGATATTCATTGAACGCGAATTAATTTTTTCTTGAAGGCGAATTAATTTTCTTCTTGAAGGCGAATTAAGATCTTTATTGAAGGCGAATTAATTTTTTGAAGGCGAATTAATCTTCTTCTTAAAGGCGAATTAATCTTCTTCTTAGAGGCGAATTAATGTTATTCTATTCAAGACAAATAAATCATTTCTTGTAAAAGGCGAATTAATCATCTCCTGTTGAAGGCTGAATTAATCAAATTTGACTTATACGGTATATTTCTTTGATTTGTTAAAATCCTGTGGAAACCGTTATTGTCCGGTTTAATCAAGAATTGTAAAATCCTGTGTTATCTCAAGACTTCAACTTAAAATCAACTCACATTAACACAATTACCTACTTTATCACTTTTCCGATCAACCAAGTAATCTTTTCACATAACAACAAAGTAACAATGTCTACTCTTGCTGAATTTATGATACTCCCTAGTGGTGACAATCGTCCACCAATGTTGGAGAAACACCTGTATGATTCCTAGAAAAGCATAATGGAACTTTACATGCCAAAACAAGAGGCCAAATTGGGAATAATAATACTTGAATTTAGTTGAAACATCGTCCACTCATTTTCATACTAGTGAAGAAAATGATATTACCATGAACAAAGAAATATGAGGAATTGTCCTGCAACTGAGAAAATCAAGCTAATGTGATCTCAAGGCAACTAATAACATTCTCAAGGAATACCATCAGATGGTCTATTCTGCTCGTTAATCAAACACAGAGTAGCCAAGGATCAATGGAAAGAGTTCACTACCTAATGCAAGGTACCTCGTTTGACATAGCAGGAAAGAATTGTAAACTAGTATGATGCCATTTGATAAGATATTGCCAAATCAAGATGGAAACACTTCAACAGTATTACATGATTTACTCAGTTAATCAATGAAAATGAACATTTACAAAATGAAATTGAGCAATTTTTTAGTCAATGCAAGTTCCTAAACATTTCACTACTGAAAGGAGTAAGTTTGTGACTGAATGTTCAAACTTGTAAGAGATTTGGCACATACCAACTTTGATCACTTTTATGCATATCTTTAAAACAACACGAACGCCATGAAAATGAAGGTCTGTCTTACGCTGAACGCGAATCAATATCCACTTGTACTAGTCGCGAAGACATCAGATGACACCACCTCACTTCAACACTTATCAGTCTTCATACAACAATCCTCAGTTCCAACAATAGTTTTCACCATCTTAGTCTCCTCAATATGGATCAATTCATCCCACACAACATTACTCAACTACTTATCCATTCACACCTCGTGCAATTACTTATCCATCAACATCACATCCTAATGCTTACTCATCCACGGTACATCAAGATGCTTGTCCACAACCACAATCCATTCCTCAAATTGAATATATTGTCTCCACAGTTAATCAACAAACATATCTTGCTGAATTTCCTCAGATAGACTCTGGTCTAGCAGTTCTTGTGTTTAAGCAAGGAGATGACCCTATTGATGCCATTAACAAAATGATGTCATTTCTGTCTACTGTCGTCACATCTCGTTTCCCAACTACCAACAATCAGCTAAGAAATTCTTCCAACCCAAGACAACAAGCAACTATTCATGATGGAAGGGTGACTGTTCAACCGGTTTAGGGGAGACAAAGCTCATTTGTTGCTGGTACTTTGCTGGAACAAGGCTAACAACTTAGGATAATAGGGAATAATTTCAAGTCAACAAAGGTCAATGAAGTTGTTTTTAACACCAAAGGGGAAGGTCCACATGCAAGACAGTGCCTCAAAGCCAAAGAGAAAATGGGATGCTGCATGGTTTAAGGGAATAAAGATCTTCTGGATTGAGCACAAGACTGAGAAAAGTTTCTAATGAGGATGAATTTAGAATTTTTGGCAGACCTTGGAGTTGCAGAAGGTGATCCAAGTAACATATAAGGTTATTACAAACAATGAAAGCCTTATCAGCAATGATTTGATGCGTATGATTCAGACTGGTGATGACTTCTCTATAGCCCAAGGCATTCTTATGTCAAGTTTTATTCTAGTTACAGATCAATGTTCTCATTCGAGGTTACCTCAATCTAAAAACACTAATAATGATATGCTAAATCAAAGTATGCAAGAGATGCCGAATCTGAACAAACCTCATCTTTATGAATTATTCTAGAGAATGAGATAACAAGTGATAGCAATATCATTCCTTACTCAGTATCTGCTTGAAACACAAAATGTAGCTGTTCAGGATACAAATTCTTCTGCATAACAAGATGTCATGATATTATTTGTGTTTGAACAACTGTTAAATCAAGTAACTAATTGTAACAAGGTCAATAAGAACAATCTAATTGGCAATGATCCATTACCAGCTGAGCTTGAAAGACACAAAGAACAGGTGAAATTGCTAGAAGAAAGAAAAAATGTGCATTTAAGTACTCGAGAAAAGCTTATAATGGATGATATAATTCGGGAGAAAAATGCACAATTTGCGAATTTTAAAAAAGAAATTAACTATCTTAAACAAACACTTTTCTAACAATCCAAAGAAAAGGAACTTTTTAACAAAAACATTTAAAATGTTTTTCAAAATGAATCTCCATGAAAAGGAAGCTAAGATATAGAAAAGAAATTGCTTTGGAAAAGAGAATTTAAAGAACTAGACAATATGTTTGTAAAATGGTCAATCCGCACAAACCGGTGCACATGCTCAAGAAACCACAAGTATTTCTATGATAACAACCTGAAATAACTCATGGTTTTCAAAATCCTATCTATCTAAGAAAGCTCAGTAGATTAAGCAATGCTATTATGTCAGTGTAGTTGTTATTGCTAAGGAAACCCAATGTGATTTTCAATTACTGATTCAGAAGAGACTTTGATGCTTGAGGAAGAAGAGTCTCCAAAATGCATTTAAAACAAATTGTCCAATGGTGCCCTTAGAAAATAAAGTTAACATTAAAATGATTAAATTATGCTAAGGTTAAATCGATAATCTAAAGATTTTGGTAAACGTTTTTGTACCCAACAAGAACTAGTCTGATAACAGAGCTTTCCGGTTACAAACCTTCACACCTTAATACTAACCAATCAGCATCTTGCGCCCTGTCAAAACAGAGGCTCCAAAGAACTTCCTAAGGTAAGCCTGGTTAATACAAGCCTTAAAAAGCTTAAATACCATCTCAGCCAATTTGACAATGTGGTGAAAAAGCGGATTACACTCGATGCTTTAACAGAAGGGGAATGGGGGTTTGAACATACTAAAGCTATTTTTCTAAAAGAAATAATTCCATTTGTAAAGACTTTAAATGACATATTTAATGTTTTTGATAAAAATCTTTTAAATAAGGTAACGGAAGTACAAACAGTTTTCAACCAGAAGAGCCTATTATTCCAGCCCAAGTATTTTGTAGTACAAACAGTGCTTCTGAAAATCAAAAGAAACAATTTCCTGATTGACAACATTGACTCTTGGATCAAATCATTGTCATAAATATATTGTGAATATTGTTGTGAATTCTTTGTTGGAATAATAAATACTTCTGTGAATGTAAATTCTACGCTGCTGTTATGAATGTAAAACCCCCATCAATGAATTATGTGGAAATTGCAACAAGGTCTCGAACTTTAAGCTGAGCTAATCAAACAACACACATGTATGGACAAGATGAAGATAAATATAGACTTTCGAAAAGCTTTTCTAAACTTGAACAACACTGCATTTCTCTTAAACTTGCAATGAAACTCAATAAAGAAAATTTTCAAAAGAATAACACATCTTTGAACCAAATTGAACCTTTATTTGATCAATTGTTTGAATTGAACAATTTGAAAGTTGAGCTTCAATAAAAAGACACAACAATCGAGAAGTTGAAGGCAAACATTAAACGTTTGAATAAAACTTCCACCACAAACAATGTGAAAAAGGACATAGATAAAGATTGAGACCATCAACATAGAACTGGAACATAGGGTGGCAAAACTAATTGCTGAGAATGAGCATTTGAAACAGACTTATAAACAACTCTATGATTTAATTAAACCATCACGTGTCCGTGCTAAAGAACATGTTAAATCTTTGGTTAATCAATTAAATCAAAAGTCTGTTGAAATTACTGATTTAAATGCTTTAACTCAAGAAAAAGTTTTTCGTCCTAACAACATAAATAATGATATTGAAAAGGAAATTCAAGGAAAAGACATAGATGATCAATGCTCTCCCAAGTGTCAAATGCTACCACAATTGCTCCAGGGATGTATAATAGCTTAACCAAGTAAACTTAGGCTCCTAAGGATAAGAATGAATAGGGAAACTCACATTACTGCCTAAGCACAACTGTGTAACAAGCTGCAATTCTTAGGGAGAATATTGAAACAAGGTAAAGTCACTATACACTTTTAGATAGTACATCTTACTATGCTTGTAAGTATGTTAAGCTGATTCAAGAGTTGCTAGGATATGTTAGAGATACTTGCCCTGATATTCACAAACCTAGTGAGAAATTAGTTGTTGTCACGCCTATCAACAAAAAGAAAACAGTTAGGTTTGCTGAACCCGTCATATCATCAAGCACATCACAAAAACAGTTAGGATCTTCCTAACAAAGACAAAACAACCACTACAATTCTTTGTGTCAACTTCTATAGGAGAAGCCGTCCTACTAACTCTAGCAGGTCAAAGTCTACAAACAATACAAAGAATGATAGGATCCTGTAGATTTCAAGTAGAACCCAGAAGAAGAATAAAGTAGAAGACCACTCTAGGATCGTTAAGTCTTATTTAAATAATCCGAATTATGTTGTTGAACCATCTGGAAATGCACATGTGCAGCATTCCAAATTAAATACAAATTCTGAGCTAATGTGCGTTAAATGTAATAGTTCTAAAGTTTGATCTAACATGAATTGGGATGCTTTTCTTGAATTTGTTTCTGATTGAGTGCGAGTTCCAATCCAAGACAGTTAAGGAAAGCTAAAAAGAAAGAAGAATGAGAAACATACAGGAAAATTGTTTACTACAATTGGATATAACATAGAGACCCACAGGAAGGGATTTCACTTTAATTGGAAATGCGTTGCCCTTTAACTATGTTTTTACCGCCATAATAAAGTACCTCTTTGGAACCCATTCCTCTAGAAGTAATTTGCACAAGAATCTGTAGTAACTAAGGTTTATACTAGGAGACCTAACGTACCTAAGACTAATGGTTCTAATAGCAAACCAAAGATTGCAAAATCTGTGATTTCTAACAAAATGGAACCTGGTACATCATGAGGATCCAATACTTCAGTTGCTCCATCTTCTTCTTCTTCAGTCGATCTCAGGTTATCCAAATTGTTTTGTGGTATTTGGACTCTGGATGCTCAAAGCACATGACTGGAGATCGCTCTCAGCTCACCAATTTTGTTCATAAGTTTCTCGGTACTGTCAAGTTCGGTAATGACCAAATTGCAAAGATTATAGGGTATGGTGACTAGTCAATAGGGCAAAACAATTTTAAAGGGTTTACTATGTGGAATGGACAAGGCATAATCTATTTTCTTTGATGTCAATTCTGGCTACTCAGATTTAGAAGTAGCTTTCAGAAAACACACGTGCTTTATTCGTAATCTAGAAGGTGTTGATTTACTCTTAGGATCTCGGGAAACCAACCTTTATACGTTGTCATTTAAGGATATGATGGCGTCTTCTCCAACTTGTCTCTTGTCCAAAGCTTCAAAAACCAAATCATGGTTATGGCACCGACGATTATCACATTTGAACTTTGGTGCTATTAATCATTTGGCTAAAAATGGTCTCAGTACGAGGTCTTCCTAGATTGAAATTTTGAAAATAGAACATCTGTGTTTGGCTATGTGCTAATGGGAAAAAAGCAAGAAACAATCACATAAACCTAAATCTAAAGACAACAATCAAGAAAAACTATAACTTTTGCACATGGATCATTTGGCCTATACGTGGTTGCAAGTATAAATGGGAAAAAGTATATCCTCGTCATTGTGGATAGAATACTCTCAGTTTACATGGATGAATTTTCTACATCAAGGAAGAAGCTTTTTTGATTTCATAATCAAGTTTCTGAAGATGAATCAAGTTAGAATTAAATACGCCTTCAAACTTCGTACAATAATGGGAGCTGAGTTTGTTTTAATCAAACTCTGGCCTGCTATTATGAGAGTGTTGGTAACTTTCATGAAACATTGGTTGCGCGAATTCTCAACAACAAAAATGGTGGTCGTAGAAGTGAAATTGAACTATTGATAAAGCCACACTAAACATGTAATCTACGCAAAAGCTCCTTTATTTTCTATGGGCCAGGCAGTCGCTACTGCATGTTACAACGGGTTGTGCCAAAACCAATCCATTATATTGTTGACGCCATGGAAAAACTCCTTATGAGCTCTTACATGACAAAAAACCTGATCTATCTTACCTTCATGTCTTTGGAGCACTTTGCTATCCAAACAATGATAGTAACAATGTCAACCTGGGTAAATCAGATGCAAAAGCTGACATTGGTATTTTCATTGGTTACGCGCCGCAAATAAAGCGTTCAGAATCCACAAAAAAAGAACCCGGAAAATTATTGAAACAATTCATGTGACATTCGATGAGCTGACAACAATGGCTTCTGGACAATTCAGTTTAGGACCCGAGCTTCATTCTATGACTCCTACAACATCCAGTTCAGGACTCGTTCCAAACCCTATTCCTCAACAACCTTGTAATCCACCAAATAGAGATTATTGGGATCGTTTGTTCCAACCCATGTCTGATGCATACTTCAATCCTCCAACTATTGATGTCTCTCCAGTTCCAGTAGCTGTTGAACCAAGAGTTGTTGATATAGCTGATTCACATGTGTCTACGTCAATTGACAAAGATGCACCATCAACAAGTATTCCATCAACACAAGAACAAGAACATTCTTTAATTATTTCTCAAGGTTTTGAAGAATCACCAAAACCACCACAATTTCATGATAATCCTCTACATGAATCTCTTCATGAAGACTCGACTTCTCAAGGATAGTCATATAATGTGAGACCATCCCACACTCTATTTGAACTTATTGGTAGATGGACCAAGGATCATCCAATAGCAAATGTGATCAGTGATCCTTCTCGCTTAGTCTCCACCAAAAAGCAACTTCAGACTGACGCCATGTGGTGTTACTTTGATGCCTTCCTAACTTTTGTAGAACCAAAGAACTTCAAACAAGCAATGACCGAACCATCTTGGATCGATGCAATGCAAGAAGAAATTCATAAATTTGAAAGACTACAAGTTTGGGAATTGGTACCGTGTCCAGATAAAGTCATGTTGATTAAATTAAAATGGATTTATAAGGTCAAGACAAACGAATTTGGCGGGGTACTAAAGAATAAGGCTAGATTAGTTACTCCAGGATTTAAGCAAGAGGAGGGAATCAATATCGAGGAATTATTTACACTGGTTGCAAGAATAGAGGCCATCCGTATCTTCGTAGCCAATGCCGCCAACAAGAATATGACGATCTTCCAAATGGACATCAAAAAGGATTTCTTAAATGGCGAGCTCAAAGAAGAGGTTTACGTTTCTCAACCAGAAGGATTTGTTGATCAGGACAACCCATCGCATGTGTACAAGCTCAAAAAGGCCATGTACGGTCTCAAACAAGCACCACGTGCATGGTACGACATGCTGCCTGTAACATCTCGCGTTTTAGGTCAATATTTAACCTGAGCCTTATTTTATTTTTGTCTTTAGTTAGAAATTCCTACATTTCGCCTTTTATCCGATTTAGCGAAAATCGTCGTTTTAGCTATTTACGAGTTGTGCTTTGAATAATTATCCGTAAAGAGTTTTAAGAAATTTAAAATTTTTCATGTTTTCACACCAGAAGTCAATTTATTGTTATTTTTGTATGTTATGATTTTTCTCGCGTTTTGCCGAAGCCATGTCAAAAATAGTACTTTAATATTTTTTAATTTTTACCTAAATGTTTTAAGTCAAATATTGTAGTATAAATGTTTTAGAACAATAAAAAAATATATAATAAATATAACATATAAACCAAACACCCTTTTTCTTTTAATTAGCTCCTACTAAACTAGAAACCAAACACCCCTTATGTTTTATCAACTCCTACTAAACCTCAAAACAAACATCCCTTAAATAATTTTTATAATTTGGAAACAATAGGACTTTTATGGGCTAGTATATAAAGACCTAATCTCACTTAAACTCTCCCCATGTATCACGCGGTTAAAAATTTGACACCCCTCCCCTCTTTTTCTCTTCTGTTCGTCGACAAGCCACAAAAACACCAAAAATCTTCATGTTGATCCCTAAAATCACTCCCAATCACTCCCAAATCATTCCAATATTAATCCCCATTGTTCTTTTCTAATAAAATCAATCATGCAAGAACTTCTATTAAGTTCTTGATTTTCTTGATTTTCAATTGTTAAGGGTTTGATCTAATTAAAGATAAATGGAGTAACAAGGGTTTAAAATTTAGTGTGTAATCAAAGATTGGAGTAACAAAATCAAGTCGGGATCATTGGTTTGGTTCTTGCGGTGTTCGGCCATAATCAAAACCCAAGAGGGTTTGATTGTGTTATTTTTCTAGATATTGCATTATGATTGTGAGTTTCCTACTTAACCCTTTTGTATTGATTTGATTTCATATTCTATGCATGTGTTTAATTTTGTGTTGAGAATCCATGAATGTTGTTGCATGTTACATTTTTGAGGTTATTGATAGTTTTAGATGATTATTATGGTTATTAGGGTAGTTTGAGTATGTTGGAGAAGTTTGTGGTGCGAAATATTGGCGTTTTGAAAGAGTTGGAAGACACTCATTTAGACCAGAAACTTTAGGTCTGTTTTTGGCAAAGTTAAAAATTTTAATACTGAGTTTTGGCATAAACATATGGTAGAGGATGTCCGTAGGTTCGATTCGATATATGGATCGTTTCATAACTCTTAAAAACGAACGTTTGACGGCCGATTGAAGTTGAGAAAAATGTTAAAAATAAAAACTGCACTTAATAAAAATAATAGTTGCTGGCAGATTCGAAAAAGGGCATTTTCGTCATTTTCTGGTCCGTTTCGGCCTTCGGCCTATATATATATATATATATGATTTATAATATGCGTATATATATGCGTCTTATATGTGTTATAGACACATATATTTACGCATATTTATTATATATATATATATGATATTATATATATTTTATATATATATATATACAACACATATAATATACTATATATATATACACATATATATATATATAACACATTAATATATACACTTATATATACGGCATATATATACGCCTATATATAGCATATATATACGGCTTATATATAAGCATGTATATACGCATATATATACCGCATATATATACGATTATATACACAATATATATACGCATATAACACAATATGATATACGCATATATTCACCACATTTATATACGCATATATATTGATATGTGATAGAATATATATACATAAATATATTATATATATATATAATATATTATATTATTTTATTGTTATATTTATACATATATATTATATTACATATTTTTAAATATATTATAATCTAGTTAAAATGTATAGGGTGCTTAAAGTTGTTAATGTGGTGAGAAGCAATTAAAATTGGACAAATGTCACCATTATTTAATTAGTTGTTGGTCCGTGTACGATTGTTGGTGGTGTACGGTTGTTGGAGGTTTTGGTTCGTGTACGAGCAATTGGTTCGCGATTTTTAGTAATACAAGTTTCTTGTGTATCAGTTGTTTATCATAGTTTAGTATTTATTTGTTAACTCATATGTAACTTGTAAGAGTGTATCATTCAATTTGCGAATAAAATGTATATTTCTATTAATAGTCTTTTGTGAAGCAAAATTATGTATCATATGTATCAGCTATAAATGTGCGTTTCAAGTTTTTTTGTGATTATACATCAAGTTTTATGTATTAGATTTAATTTTATGTATTACTATTAATTAAATCACATCTCGATTTAATAGATAAAATTGTTAAGTTCACTTCTCATTTTAACAACTTAACATACTTCACTACAATAACCCTATATATATATATATATATATATATATATATATATGCAAGTTCAGCTCTTGCCCTTATTTAAATTTTGCGCAGAAAATTCAACGCTCATTTCGACCACTTTCGAGTCCGTTTTGGCCTTCCGGCGAAACACGAAAGTTGTCCGGAATGTTATTTTACTTTGCCGCAAGGTTGTTAGTCTTAAAAATGTTAATGTCGGGTGGGAAAAACTTAAAAAAATAGAGTTCTAAATATTTGCAAAAAAAATAGAGTTGCTGAGATTTGAGAAAAGGGCATTTCGTCATTATCATCATTTTATGTCGAGTTTGGGGTCTCGGGTTGTAAAGCTAAATTTATTTAAATGCCGCGTCGTTTTTTTTTACCTTTTTGCAAAGATATCTAAGTTTGAAAAACACGTATTAACGAGGTCAAAAAGCTTAGGATTAGATACTATATTATTTTAAGAAAAATACTAGTTTCTGCAGAATCGTAAAAGGGTATTTTGGTCATTTTTTGTTGGGTTTCGGGTCTCGGCTAAAACTAAAAAGTTGTCCGAAACGTCGTTTTACATCAAATTACTTTAGAGTCCGAGTCGTGAAAATGTGATTTAGCGGGTCGTTTTGGACGGGTCAGATTTAAGAATATATATAATAAAAAGTCAAACTTGGCGAAATTCTTTTAATGGTGAATTAACGTTGTGGAGAATGATTAGGCGTAACATATATTAACTAAAGCTGAAATTACAACTAATAAGTTAGTCTTTCACTTTCGATCGCATCTAGTTATCTTAATCTTTTATAAATGGGCAAACTGGTAGTAATTTTCATTAAAATTACATATTAGTCGGAATAGGTTAAAATGAAGTTAAACATAAGGCGGATCATTTTAGCGGGTATAAATAAGTAAGTTTTGGCGCACTCATGGATTCTACAATATAAGATTTCATATATGTTGAAATACTATATATTTACATAATTGGCATTTTATGCCATTTTTTGATTATATATCTTATTATACGCGCACCCATATTTTAGGGTCGTTAGTTGGATCTATCCGACTTCGTTTCTTCATTGTTGATCATGATGTTCGCATTTTTGTCATCGTTGTTCACTCGTTGTGATTCTCTTATCCGATACTTCATTGCTTCTCGGTGAGTTCATAGCCCCACCTTTTCTCTTTTAATGCTTTATATAAACTGTTTTCGGGGTGAGAATACATGCTCGTTTTACCAAAGTAAACTTCATTTGATTTCTACTTATAAAGCTGTTACATGACTATTTTTACTAAAGCTTTACTTGCTTACTAGTGACTTCTAATACATGGTTGTTTACTATGAATTTCTAAAGCTTGAAAGTTTTACCTATAATGATTTGAGAACATTGAATATATATATATATATATTATATATATAGTTTTATATTATTATATATATATTTTTTTTCTTTATATATTATATACATGATTTGAGGTCATTGAATACCTATATATGAAACCGTGAGTTTTGAACACATTACTTGTTTTACTTTGGACACAAGTACTTTTCAAATTGTATGCTATCCAGATTATTGCCTGAATATTATTGCCTAAGTCCCACTACTGCCACTTTAAGTCCCCTTTATCATGAGCCGTTAATTGCTAGTGTAGCGAACGTGAATGTTGTGAATAGATCTATTGGGACTGAAAATCCCCGTCCGAGTACGCAACAACTAATACCAACCAACGAACGCATTTAACATTTGAATTCGAGGTACTATTTGAGGTGTTTGGCAGAACATCCTACTTTTTTTGATGGGGCACAAACCTGATTGGGGTTTGCGTACTGTTAAGGTTCGATGTCATGAGCTTAGAGCAATAATACATATTTCTTTTAGACTTGGTGAATTCATTTCTCTTGTCTACACTGCTTAAATTTTGTGGTCCACTACTGAACATTACTTAATTTATTGAATCACTACTTGGATTTCGGAGATAATACTTTGAAATGTTGTAACGCTACTTTTCTTACTGAAATATTACTTGAATTAATTCAATACTGCTTTTACTTAAACCTATGAATTAACCAACATTATTGTTGACGTTTTTGCATGTATTTTCTCAGGTTATTATATTGATAGCTGAGCATTGGGAGCATTCGAGTCGCGCGGATATAAATATTTTTGAAGGTTTTATAATTTGAGTACCATTCGACAAACGTTTTAAAAATATTTTCTATGACATTACAAATGGGACCTGACTCAATCCTTTTAGTATATATATAAATACAATATATATAATAAATGTATATATAATATAAATATATATAATAAGGATAAATCTCAAAGATATCAATAATAAATATTTCAAGAGGCTTTTTAAAAGGATAATTACTTTTACCCAAAGTAAAACCCTAAAAACCTTCTCGGGTCGTTTCCCGACGATGCGTGAATTGAAAATCGTGTTACGTTTGTGATCGCGTGATTGAATGATTCAATGATTGATTTGGATTCTATTTCTACTAATAATATGCAAAAACAAGTAAAGACAAACAAAAAACGAAAGTAATTAAGGCTAAAATACTAAAAACGATAACGGGATTCAAATCCTGTTCTTTAAAAACTTAAATTCTACAAATTTAACCCTAAAAATGCAAATTTAATTTTTAACAATCCTAAATGATAAAAGAAAATTAAGAAAAAAAGAATTATATTTTTTTGACTTTATATTTTTTATTATGAATTAAAAACTGATTTAATCTAAAGAATTCATAAAAAATAGCAAACAATTTTATAAAAATTCAGGAAAATTATGAAAAATAATACAAGTTGATAAGAATCTAAGAAAAATACAAACTCATGTACAGCTTATAGCAATAAGCTGCAAAACAGTTTATAAGAGCTTATAGCTCAAACTGAAAAGTGGGCTTAAGAAATAAATTATGCAAGGGTATAACAGATGGCCCTACTGGTGCTAATGGTTAAAAGAGTGTGTGTTAAATGCTTTAGGTGTGCAAAGGGGAGATCACATGTTCGACTCCTGTGACCTCTTTTTTTTTTAAAACATTTTTTTTATTTTCTTTTTTAAAAACTTGTAAAATAAGCAAATTTGATTAACTTTAACAAAGCAACTTTTTATAAAACTTAAAAATAAGCCAAATATAAGCTAGATTAAGTGACAGAAAGGCTTTTTT
>BQNB010055831.1:0-38939 GCA_026074375.1 Tanacetum coccineum
ATTTTTATTCTTACTATGGGCTTTCTTTAGAAGACTACCACATCGGCTATGAGCCGGCAAGAGGTAGTAAACTTTTATCAGCCCACAGCTTTTATTGATATTTTTTTATCATTTTATCATCATTTTTTTTAAACTTTATATAGAGAAGACTTCTTTTTGAAAAATTCAAGTATAAGTTTGAACTAAGACTAAATTTTTTTGCTATATATTACATAAAAATTGTTGATTTAAGTTTAATCTCCAAAAATAACACGTATATTAATCCGGTTAAGAGCTTATAGGAGAAAAACCAACAAGTTACATACATGAGCTCTTAAGATTTCCAACTAATCCTTGCTTAGCATCCCACTCATATTTACTCTATCATTTTTCGTTCTTCGCGAAGATTCGCGAACGTTTAGCCTAAAAGTTAAGGAACAAGCTAGAGCTCAACACGCTCGATTGAGTAAAAATTTATTCTTATTCTACCCAGTAGGAAAGTCAAAATTATGACAACAACACTTATTTTATTTTTGAAAATTTTAAAATTTTTCATATTTTTGAAATTTTTTTTGGGAAAACGGGGTACGTGAGAACAACGGGTAACAGTAGGCAAGATCATATCGAAGATATACTACCCCATACTAAAATCAAACATTGTCCTCAATGTTTCCTAGCCTAAGACTTAAAAACCCCATACTAGAACTCAAAAAGTCTAATGCATAACTTAAGCCTGAAGAAAGTATCACAAAAATCTTAAGCCGTTTATCAAGTGTGCTATAAGATAAATGTTAGACGATAATAATCTTTAGGATATCGGATTTCCCCAAACTAATGGCAAGCAAAGGCTAGGAAGCTCGAGTGGACCGGGACAAAACACCGAACACGAGAGACTTTAGAAAATTTGGGTTCATCCTGCAAACAATCACAACAAACAACAAACACAAAGATCGGAAGAGTACAAGCCTCCTCACAACACATTAGAAGATAGAAAGAAAATAGAAAATGGATAAGCATGGGGTGCCTCCCACGAAGCGCTTTGTTTTTGGTAACCGAGTCACATAGCTTGACTCGATCCCTGAATTCATTCGTCCTTAGGGAAAGTCTGGAGATCTGGGACAACCATTGTTGGTGTGTCCCCTCCGAAGTAGTGCTTAAGTCGGTGGCAATTCACTTTGAAGTTTGATCCGTCGGTATGAGATAATTTGGCAGTGCCATATGGAAAAACTTCGGTTATAGTGAAAGGGCCGGACCATCGGGTTTTAAGCTTCCCCGAGAATATCTTTAGACGAGAGTTAAAAAGCAAGACTTGATCACCAACATTGAAAATGCGGTTTTTGATCTTTGAGTCATGAAGCTTCTTCGTCCTCTCCTTATAAATCAAAGAATTCTTGTATGCTTGATCATGAAGCTCATTAAGTTCATTAAGTTGTAGCTTTCAGTGATCGCCCGCGGTTTTAAGATTGAAATTAGCATGTTTTAATGCCCAATACGCTCTATGCTCTAATTCGATAGGTAGATGACATGACTTTCCATATACGAGCTTGTAAGGTGTGCAACTAATTGGTGTCTTATAAGCGGTACGAAATGCCCATAGAGCGTCATTAAGCCTATCGGACCACGAGGCATGGTTTTCTCTAACCGTCCTTTCTAAAATACGTTTTAACCCACGATTCGACAATTCGACTTGACCACTCATTTGAGGGTGGTAAGCGGTAGCAAGACGATGAGTGACCCCATACTTAGACATGACTTTAGCAAATTTATCATTACAGAAATGGGTCCCACGATCGCTTATAATAGCTCTTGGTGTACCAAATCAAGCAAAAAGAGATTTCAAAAACTTAACTACAACTCTAGCATCGTTAGTGGGGAGCGCCTTGGCTTCAACCCATTTGGATAGGTAATCAACGGCTACGAGTATGTACTTATTTCCTCTAGATGACGGAATGGTCCCATGAAGTCTATGCCCCAAACATCAAAGATTTCACACACTTGGATGAAATTTTGTGGCATCTCATCAAGTTGTGAAATTTTTCCCTAACGCTAGCATGAGTCAGAGTTTTTGACTAACTCATGGGCATCTTTGTAGATTGTGGGCCAATAAAATCCTGAGTCAAAAACCTTTTTGGCGGTGTAGTTGGCACCGTAATGTCCCCCGGTGGGTCCACTATGGCAAGCTGTGAGGATGTCGACAGCTTCTTGGCCTGAAACACATCGCCGGATCACTTGATCCGCACAGGTTTTGAATAGAAAAGGGTCATCCCAAAAATAGTGTTTGACATCTTTGAAAATTTTGTTTTTCTGCTGAGTTGACATTCCTTTGACAATGAAATTCCCTGCGTGGTAATTTGCATAATCGGCAAACCACGGGGTACTTGGGTCACCACGAGAAGTCACCATATTAAGTGTCTCGAGAGGAAAATTTTCGTTTATTTCCTTTGGATCGAGAACATTTTCATACGGGTTTTCTAATCGGGAAAGATGATCGGCCGCGTAGTTCTCGGCTCCCTTCGTATCAATTACTTTAAAATCGAATTCTTGAAGGAGGAGAACCCACCGGAGCAATCGCGCCTTGGCGTCTTTCTTATTAAATAGGTACTTAAGGGCGGAATGATCCGTATACACTATGCTTTTATTCATGATGAGGTATGACCAGAATTTTTCGAAAGCGTACACCACGGCTAACATTTCCTTTTCTGTTGTGGTGTAGTTTGATTCCGCCTCGGTCATTGTTTTGCTTGCATAATGTATAGGCCTAAAGTGTTTCTTAATTCGTTGCCCCAGAACCGCACTTATGGCATAGTCGCTTGCATCGCACAGAAGATCAAAGGGCTGGTCCCAGTCGGGGGCAATCAGAATTGGAGCTTGAATGCATTCTTCTTTAAAATCTAAAAAGCTTGAATGCATTCTTCTAAGAAAATGAAAGGAGTGTTTTTCTCAAGGAGATGAGTCATGAATCTACGGTAAAAACCTGCATGTCCGAGAAAACTCCTAATTCCCTTGACGGTAGTTGGGTGAGGTAACTTAGCAATGACGTCTATTTTGGCTTTGTCGACTTCTATTCCTTTCTTTGAAATTTTGTGTCCAAGAACGATGCCTTCTTTCACCATAAAATGGCTTTTTTCCCAATTTAGAGCCAAATTAGTGTCTTCACACCGTTTAAGCATCTTTTCTAAATTGGAAAGGCACGTAGAGAAAGAATTTTCGAAAACTGAAAAGTCATCCATGAAAACTTCCATTGTCTTTTCAATCATATCATGGAATATGGGCATCATACACCTCTGGAACGTGCCTGGTGCATTGCATAAACCAAAAGGCACGCGGCGATAAGCAAACGTTATGTATGGACAGGTGAATGTGGTATTTTCCTGATTTTTCGGATCGATTGGTATTTGAAAATAACCTGAGAAACCATCAAGGAAACAATAGTATTAATTTCCTGCGAGTCTCTTAAGCATTTGATCCATAAACGGCAAAGGGAAATGGTCTTTTCGGGTAGCTTCGTTCAACTTGCGATAATCAATACATACTCTCCATCCCGTTACAAGTCTAGTCGGTACTAACTCATTTTCATCATTGGTCACTACGGTCATCCCTCTTTTCTTCGGCACACAGTGCACTGGGCTCACCCAAGGACTATCCGAGATTGGGTAAATCAATCCAGCGTCAAGAAGTTTTTCAACCTCTTTCTTAATGACATCATGGATCTTTGGATTAACCCTTCTCTGATGTTGGACCGCTGGTTCATAGTCTTCTTCCATTAGAATTTTATGAGAACAAAATTCCGGGTTAATACCCTTTATGTCGGAAAGTTTCCAAGCAATTGCTTGCTTTCGGGACTTTAGAACTTTTATGAGAGCGGTCTTTTTCATCAACACTCAAATCTTTGGCAATTATGACCGGCAACTTGTTGTTGTCTTCCAAAAATGCATATTCGAGATGAGGCGGTAAGTCCTTAAGTTCAACCTCAGGAGGTTCATCAATTGAAGATTTGGCAGTTTTGGCTTCACAAATTTTAAGTTCCTTTCTGATTTCTGGCAAATAATTTCCTTGGTTCGGAGGTGGTGAAGGATCACTATTAAGGAGTGCTTCGAGAATAAGAATGTCCCCTTCTGGGTCATAATAGGATTCATCAACTTCCGGTGAAGTTGGATCGTCGGCTAGAGCAAGAAAAGCATCAGCTTCTTCTAGAAGTAGAAAATCACTATCCCCGAAAGGAGTGAGAGTCGGAGAAGAATTTGAAACTATCGGGTCATATCCGGGAGTGGGATTGCCACTGGCGATCACGTCTGAAAATCCTAGAACTTCCTGAGAATACTCTTCACAAGCTAATTCAACAACGTCGATTCGATTCGCCGTCATATCATTATAATTAACCGAGTATCTCGAAGTTTGATCAAGATTATAAGTAATGGCCTCATTTCCTACTCGAGTCATGGGATTAAAATTCGAAACGCTCTCTTGGTAAAGCTTTTGTGAAGATATCTGCCAGTTGATAGTTTGTTTCCACGAAGTACAGTTCAACCACTCCATTTTCCACTTGCTCTCGAATGAAATGGTGTCGTATGTCGATGTGCTTATATCGTGAGTGCTGGACATTGTTGCAGCTTAAAGCAATGACACTTTTGTTATCACAGTACAGAAGAATCTTATTGAACAGAAAGTCGTAGTCTTTTAGCTGAGATCTCATCCAAAGGATTTGAGTACAGCATCCAGACATTGCAATGTATTCCGCCTCTGTTTTTTAGATGGTCATGCTTCTTTGCTTCTTTGATGAGCAGCTAACCAATCTATCTCTAAGAAACTGAGCACTTCCTGACGTACTTCTTCTCGAATCCTGACATCCCGCATGATCTGCATCTGCATAAGCTGTTAGTGACATAGCATTGTCCTTCGGATACCAAAGACCCATGTTAATGGTTCCTTTTAGGTACCGAAAGATACATTGAATGCTCCAAGTGCATTTTGTAGGCATTAGCCTGATTTCTAGCACACATGCACACAGCCACAGTGAAAACAAGGTCTGGTCCCTGGTGAAGGTACATAGGGAGCCAACCATGTCACTCTAAATCGAGTTTGGTCAACTGGAGATCCCATGAGATTCCTCGACCAGTTTCAACTCGATCCACCATTGCGTATCGACAGGTCAGAGAGATTCTATTCTATATTTCTTTAAGGTTACAGAGCATATTTTGCTTGGTTAATAAAGATGCCTCTGGACTTTGAGAGACTAGAGTTATCCTAAGAAAAACGACATTGTCCCCATCATTGACATCTAAATTTAGAGCTCATTTCTTTGGAAAATATATGAACACGCAATAGATCTTTTGAGGCAAAATTTGTCCATCTACGTATATTTGAACAAGTAGAATATGTTTGCCTGATTTGCATGTGAATAATGTTGGATCCACGGCACCCTTGAAGAAATTGTTGGCCAAAAGGAACTTTGATAGTGTGTCATACCACGCCCTTGGTGCTTGCTTTAGCCCATAAAGAGCCTTCTTCAGACGATAAACGTGCATAGGATTATTCTGTCTTCTAAATCCTTCAGGCTGACCGACAAAGACTTCTTCTTGAAGATCACCATTCAGAAAAGCATTTGACATCCATCTGGTAGATGATCATATTCTTGGTTGCTGCATTGGCAATGAATATACTGATGCCTCTATCCGAGAAAATGAGCAAATGATTCTTCAAAATCAATACATTCACTCCTGACGATATCCCTTTGCAACTAAACCGAGCTTGTTTTTTAGTACCTCCACCATATCCTCAAGCTTCCACTTTGTAGAGCCACTTGAGAGCGATAACATAACATAGATTGGTGCGAGGTACTAATTCCCATACTTCAATCGATCATATTCGAGAATTCATTCTAGCATGGCATGAAACCAGCAATCGTTCTATCACGGGCCATTTAGAAGTTCTTGGGTTTCGACTTTGGACAGTTCATTATGGAAACAGAACCACAAAGCAATCGAATGCTAATTTTTCTGGTAGATACAGGACGAGATGGATGCCAACGCTGTAATCAAGAGGGTGAACTTTTGTTCCATCTTCTAATGATCTGGTGGTTGAGTTACCTTGTGGGTTCAGTTAAACTAACATCCCCTGATGTTGACTGTGCAGAACTAGGTTCTCCTGCAACAGGGTTAACTGAGGGATGAAGGTCAGCTTGAGTAATTGAGGTGTCTTCGATAGTTGGTCCAGCTGCAACACCTTGAGGAAAGACTGGAGGATGCACTTGTGAGGATGACAGTGAATGACTTATAGAAGGTGCATCTTGAGCAATCGTTGTAGAAACAGATGTATTTATAGAAACAATTGGAGCGTTAACTACAGTAGCCGTAGGGACTGGTTCACTATCTATAGATTGATCAAAGTATTCATCGAACATCGGTTGGAATAAAATCTCCAGATCTTTATCTGTTGGTGGAATGTATGTAGTTGTAGGGACATGCGATGGGGCGAGCCCTGAATTGAGTTGTCCAGGGGTCATCATGATAGGCTCGGGCCCTTAGGGTAATTAGTAGCAAGGAAGACATCTTGCATGTGCTCAGGGTTTGGTCCAGCAAGAGCCACATGACTTTGTTTAGAGTTTGAACCAACCTGGTATTCATCAAATTCAATGGTTCATTCCTTCAGAGCCACTGTTTTTAGAAGCATCCTAACCTTGTTCGTCACCAACATTTAGAATTTCAGTATCAGTCTCACTGTTTATCTTTTCTGAATTACCACCAGATTCAGCATCTGCATGAGATAGAGTTTCACAAACCATCTTTGTGGATGTAGCATCCTCAGGATGTACAGAAGGTCCAGTAGTATCATCCTGAGATGCTATAATCCACCTCTTCCAACACACTAATACAGTTCGATCTAGTATGCAACAGATACAAGATCAAGCTCTCAGATATGATCTACTAAGTCTATGCACATTCTTGCAAGTACTAACAACAATCCCAGATCTCTCTACAGAAGGTCTATCAGAGTCAGTTAAGTCACACTCTTCTACAAACACTTTTCCTTGCATGTTGAGCTACCCACGTGATCATAGCGAGCGGAAGTGTCTCTTGTCCTCTCATCGAGGCACTAAACGCGCTCTCCTACACATTAGAAGATCCTACTACACAAAAGCACACACACACACACACACGATCACGACAGATCTAGAGTAGAGAGACTATTACGCGTGACGGTCATATACTTCACAACGTCACCCATCAGAGAGTAATGTGACACACACACACACACACACATCGCATGATATCTCACAACTACAGGCAATTACCTACATACATTCCTCACCCACACCTAACCACAGCGCGACTTCTATCTCACATCATCAGGACACTAGTACCGATTACTAACTAAGAGATTCGCACTGATCATCTAGCAAAATGGCTATACAGCACACTCTTGCGACAGCTCTCAACACACACACACTTCATCAAACTCTGAGCATACAGACTTCGACTCTGTTGAACGCTATCTAAATGATACAACTACCGAACGGTGGGGGGGTGGATCTTATTTGGTAGGGGGAGTGGGGAGACAGGGTATACACACCAACACAACACTTAACCACTACAACAACACACACATATGCATAGGTTACCTGGAGGCACAGAGAGAAGACAGCTATGTCTCTATTGTGAAACGTGACTAACACTGACTGTTACGATCTATACACATGCAACATATAGCGTCATAGATATAGCACATTCACATAGTTCAGGCTACGTATTCAGTAGACATCTCACACACACACAGATACCACATCACATATATCACATTTTACAGCGGTGTAGATATCAACATTAGTGTATATAGACTAGGAGTATATCATATACTATTGTCAGTATAGCTGGGTTGTGAGATACAAGAGTGCGAGTATGAGGAAGTCCTTACTAAGCGATGGTCTTGTAGTGATCACATAAGCGAGATAGTATGGACGACAGGTTTTTCAGTGATTGTAGTTTAAATACTAAGTTGACTTGCTACATATATTACGCCATGAAGTCGGGGATCTATACTATAGTCACAAGGTAAAATTCCAACCTAGTTCTTTCTATTAAACTTGGCTCATGCACATCTGAATCAGATGCTGGATACTCGACCGATATACACTGTCAAATATTCGCGAGAAAGTAGCAATCGTCAACGAGCGATCAAAGGTATACTATCACAGGAGAGACGTCACATTGTATCGATCATGTGGATCCCTGCTCTGCCAAGACAAAGTACCAGGCTCTGTAGACTACAGCCTGAAGCTGCAGCGATAGATTGAGGAGCAAACTGACATCACAGCGTATGATATCTCGTATATCTCTCTGCAAGATGCGCCTATATTGAACATTATCAGCCAACGATACACTTGCTACAAACATAGGATAGGCGAGTGCGAGAAAAGAGGCTACCAATTGCAAACAAACAATCTTGCGAAGATGATACTCATAGCATCTATGATGATACAACGCTGAGTACAACAACATCAAATATATCATTAGGCTTTAAATCTATAGTAGCGCGATCTTTCACCGAACTCTCAACTATTATACACAAAAAGATCTGCTACAACACTGATAACAGTTCCCAAGAGGAATTAACATATGTGGTCACTCAAGCTTGATGCCGCTTGAGAACTGGTTAAAGGAAAGACACTGTAAGTATAAAATGCTGAGACGAACTTCTCTCAACCATTAAGACATAACATGAGAGTTTGCACATAATGAGTCCAGTTTTCAAGACAGATACACTAGAGACCGCTATAGGGCCAATCTTGTCGAGACAATAAACCACTGATGCAATACACTGCAAGGAGGGTTCTCCTTATACATAAACTGAACATCCAAGACTGTTAGAAATGTTCAGGTTTTCTGTATTTAGTTGTAATCGACTACTAAAACCGAATATCAGCCAAGAAATTCGTCCTTCACGACTGTACATATATTAATATATGCATGGAATCACGACTAGAGAGCAGTACACCACGGCGAGTTGTTTATCTATGCACGTCGAATATGAAGATATCAGTAACAGAAACCACATAGAGTAAACCATAGCTCAAGAGTTACCAGATAGTTAGCTCAACCGTGTGTAGATGTATATATATATGCGCCTTAGAAAAGTGGCAGACAACATACTGACCTGCACATCAGCACTTAGCTTAGTCTTACACACAAGTCTCGAACTGTTTGCTTCTAAGATAGATATGAATTTGACGATGTACTTCCTAAAGTCAAACTGAAACAACTGTGTCGGACTGTAGGACTCGCTGTACTTATAGTAGTACGCGTAATAAATCCTATAGCCTTATCGCAGACACTCTCTTATTGACACTTGATACTTGATATTCCTAATGGTTCAGTGTAGTATATACGTTGTACATTGATGATCCATATCGTAGCACTCACAACACAATACCACGTTGAGTGCATACTACCGATCGACGGTGTACATAACGATTCTCCGCAACACGAACACTTATCGTCAGTCGAAGTTCATTTCGTATTGGAACAGTCATGAAATTATGCAAACGATAGCTGCACGACGCACTACTCAAAACGGTATCAACAAGTTTTCTCAAATGGTTGGCAATTCATGAAATCACTAGTTGCGATATTTCTAATAATAGTCTATAACGTGCATAGTATTGTGCAAGCAAAAAAAAGAATATGTGTAGGAGCCAATTAACATGGCGTATTTAGATTTGGCCTGAACGATTAGGCGCGGGGATATCATATAGTAGACGAGATACACACGGATATACTCTAAGTATTCGCGTAGAAAGGTACCATTACACATGTCGCTGAAGTGATAGCAAGTCACCATTAAGATCTTCCTGCATCAAGAATAATCAATCTTAATCTTTGAATATATCAGATTCACAGTTCCTTGTACACGTATTACATAATGTAAGTTCGTGATATAGAATCTAGATTAGCGGGGTACGAAAATCAATGAATTATACAGTCATACCTAAAAAATAACTCATAAGTATATACGATGCACGACGTCATCGTTTCTCACCTATAGGCTCGAGCGGTTGCATCTATATATCCAAAATGCTCTAATGCGACGCAAAATGCGTCCGAGTCCCAAGATCAGTCGCAAGTCACATCATCGAATCGCTTCTAGGCACAGAATACTACGTACTACCATATAGCTTGCTCACTACTGTGAGATCAGCAGAGTTAGCATGCTTCGTAACAGTGAGACGAAGAACCGACCCAAATTAGAATATATTTCATTACGTAAGTATGACACTATCTAGAGGATTATCGCTTATAGGTATCGCCTTCGCGAAGAGGAGACGGTAGCGCTTGTAGGTTTAAAAGAGGTCGAGTGGGAAGTTAAGAGACAGCCTAGAAGTGTCTTGAGGACCTTTCAAGGTGTATGGAACAAGTTGCAATCCTGTTACTGGTACTAAGCTTGTAGTAGATAAGTTACATAATTCCGCGTAGAACTACGACAGCTACCAAGCCTGCGTTCACAATCAGCGCATCGTTCAACGTATTCAGAGGCCACTTTCGAAATGTACTGAATAGTCTGAACAATAGTACCCTTATGCTTTCGCTGTTTAGGTGCGACTACTCACATCTCTTGGTGATACGGTATTGCTCATTAAAGTTTAGCGATACGAGAAATACTAAGCCGAGTGGAAGGTCACATGACTATATACCTAGATGGCAAGGAGTAGGAATTTTGATGGCTAAACAGCTTGCAGCCTATGCTAAGATGCGTATTTAAAGCCTAGGATAATAATCTACAAACCATATTGTTTCAATTTAGGAGTTTCGGTAATCAAGAAAACTACTAGTTTATAAAGGTTCAAGTGCGGTCCTAGACTACGTTAAGGATACTGACGCCTAAATTTCATGACTGTCAAAGATAGACCAATTTAGTTAAAGAAACCTTATTAGTCGTTATATCATACGATTATCGCCCCACTGTTCACTCAATATAGCTCAATAACCGATCCCGTTAAGGTGTATTTTCTGGCACATATGCCCAGGAACTTCAAGGCCACACTCATTTTCTATACTCCGGGGAGATTGGCATAGAGCCGGTACGAATGATCATCTCTTCGCACCTAGCGCGTATTCTATAATGCTCTAGAGCTAGTTTTATTTTATATACCTAGCTTGGGTCGGATCCAATGTGGACAGTTAGCAGACGAGGTCCAGTAATCATATTTAGAACAAAGTGTACACTTTTTTCAGGAGTTTTCTAGCGTCTGTATTCTTCAATTAGCGATAATTTTATCAGAGTTTTCGCGTGTTTAAATATAAGCATAGTAAGTTTAAACGACATTGCTACTCGTCTTGTTGGCGCCTCTAGTTCCGAAAGTTAACTTAGTAACTTAGACTTGCCTTAGCTCGAGATTCCTTATTATATTAGAAGGTCACGTAATACACCTATGTAGAAGAGGATCACTGTATCGGACCGGTCAGTAAGGAACGGAGACATAGACAGGGATTGCCGGAGGGGTTATTATATGTGGCTTGTATATGTGAAAAAGAGTGTGAGGAGTTCAAGGTTGGTACATTCCTGTCACCGAACATTCTATCGCAAAAAGTATAATGTCGGACCTCTTCTCTTGTAAGTCATTCCCGACTCTCAGAAGAATATTAAAGGGATTCAACGCATACACGGTGTCAGCCGACACTGGACAGTGCTCTTTGGTTTCGTGCGGTTTGGGGATGAACAGTATATCGGTCTAGCCGTGGTAGCTTTACCTACTCAGTCGTATTTCTTTTATAAACTATCTTCGAGCCAATATTATATTGTGGAAGAGTACTCTCCGTTCTTGATAGACAGTGTATTAATACTTTTAGTAATCTACCCATCGTAAACTTTATTCTTTTCTTGCTATTATAGAAAACTTAGAATATTAAAACGATTACAATTTTCGTGAGATCTTAATCTTAACGTTGCTTAGCATATAACGGGCTGATGTTTTACGGTTAAACGTGCTTGACGGCGGAAATGGATTTTATATTGCTCGACAGGCTCAAGAAGATATAGTCTTGTGACTCGAAACTGCTGGAAATCAGAGTTTAAAGGGAAATAGACGCCTGTCGTAAAATGTGGCTTGTATTACCACTACTGTGTCTTAAGCTCATGTAAATATTAGTCAATAATGTACCATTGGCGGACCAACATCTATACTAAGCCATCCTATCTTACTTTTCGAACGATCTACACTCGCGTAAGTTGGGTTGACTCGTTAATAACTGAAGACCTCATGGTCGCGGAGTATATGGCACGTATCTCTGGCGAGAGATCATCACGGTTATCAAGAGCCTTAAGATATTGACCCGAGTGGATGGGGGACCAGCATTCGATTAAATCTGAGGCAATGAGCAGTTATTAGGTGAGAGGAGAAACAAATAATTTTGAGAATTCATTGGTTCACCTTAACCTTAACTCAGACTATCACGGGCTTCACCTGGTCAGAATATCTTGAAGAGGCGTGATTGCAATGCCATTTCTAACGGTTGTCCTTATGGCTATCTTTGCTAGATCCTGGACAGTATATCGATAGTAGATTCCTTACTTTACTAGTATACACACGTGGATGTAAATGCTCACTATTTAAGTACAACTCTATTCACTAACATAGATGACACTACTTGTAGTTGTAAGCGAGAACCACAACTGAAAGTATGCTGCAACCCTGCTGCTGCATTGACCATCTATTGTCTTTGCAAGTCATACGTTAGTAATGCCATTCTCATTCTGGTGATGTTATAGTACTTACTATTGCGCGATCCCGGTTGATAGGCGGGCTCGGATGGCCGACCATGGATTGACTCTTTGAACACTGAGAGACCATTTACCGCGAGGAACTGCTGAACGACAACTATAAATGCCTTTAGGCCTACTCAATTGATCTATCGTATCATTACCGAGCTTCATCTAATTATTGTTACGACCCATTCAAGTTGTCAAATATAGACATTAAGTTGACTTAATCTTTCATCACCAAGTTATACACGCAAATCAAATATGTTCGTAACGACTACTTCGATCAATGACTTCAATATCCTGATACAGGCCGCTCACTCGAGAATACAGCAGTGCGCTTCTAAACGCAATATGTGTAGTGCAACTGCACGTATTTCACAAGTTTAATCAGAAACCGACTGATCGTCATTAATGTGATCTACCATGCTAGTATAAGTAATTATTTGGAGCGTAATGAATCGTAGAATGATAAAGCTTGCATTTTTGCGGTAGTAAACTATTACCTCTGAATACGTGAATAGTTCATGTGTGGAGCTTAATAGATACCGGAACGGTTACAAAGAAGTTAATCAATATCAAAATAACGCATACCTAACTCAATAGTCCAATTCTGATATATGCTGAGGAGCGTAGTTACCGAATTCTTTTTTGCCCCTATACAACTATATCTTGTGTAAGCTTAAGCCAAGACATTCGATTATAGGGGTTAGATAGTTGAATATGAGCTTTTCCTGGTGTAGTTCCGGACAAAAGGTACGATATCTTTACTCAAGTCCATCGTTATTATGTCACTGAAGCGTCGTAACAACTTAGGAGTGCGGGTCAACAATGGTGGGAAGTAATAGCCACAGAACATTGCTGGATTGATAGGGTGTGGCAGGAAAGTTATTGACGATCGCGAAAGGAGACAAAGGATCACAACCAGACCCTGCCTGACGCCGGAGAATAAGAAGATACAATGTAACGGGAAGATGTGACGGGGGGGGGTTAGGCGGAAAGGCCTGGTAAGGGCCATGATAGTAGAGTCATCTAGGGACTACCGAGCCATGTGCTTTACTATTGTGTCCAGAAGAAAGAGGACGGACTTTTCGTTGCTATAGCCATAAATTAACCAGCTATAGAAAAACAGAATAACATTAAACACAAAACTACAATATTATAAATGGTTATCTAATGAGACCTCTATTATTGTATTATCTATATGTCAACTTGACATGAATCTTAGTGAGCCCATTTCAGTTCATATTTATTCCAATGTATGTTTTATAGTTCTGAATATTATGCAGCTAACGATGCATCTCTAATGCTTGACGTTTCTTCTTCTAAATTACACCATTGCCTCTCTTTCTGCATTACATGGATCCATTTCGACTCGACTTAAAACGGTTAATAACCGGGGGGGGGGTCTACTCGATGGCTTGAAGTAATACAGGTACCTTCATAACTGTTCGGATCTATGATTTATGCCTTGATCGAACCACTTGGAAAAACTATAGGATACAACTGATACTTTTAGGTCCTCTAAAGAATTACTGTAAGACTAAACAAGGAGCACTATACGTCTGGGCATAAAATTAGATTATCGATAGGTTCTAATAGATAGATTTTGCGATAAAGATCAAATGATGGATACCAATCTAAATTTGACGAGAGTATCCATTAAAGTTTTACTAAAACATGTTGCATAGAGATATTAAGTCTAATAACACTAAATAGCTTCACATTTTTATTGCTAGAGCAATATTTTAAGATCTTAATGTCACAGAGGGGCTAGTGTAAGCTTCGACCCTACAAAATATCTAAACCCGAACGTTTAGCGATCCAACTAATCATACATAGTGATTTAGTTTAACCTTACTATGTTATTCTATTAGTAACAAGTAGTATGTAAACACTATCTATGTCACAAGGCATATTACGCGGGGAAGCATTTGCATAAAAGAACCGAACAAACCTGATTAGTTCAAAACCCTAAAAATTCAAACGAAGTACATATCAAATGCAATAGCATATTCTAAGTATCAACAAGTTGTGGTAACCAATGCTATAGAGTCAATCTACAATCTAAGTTAAAAGGCATACCTTTTAGGTAAAGTGTACTACACTTGTGCTATGTTGTCTATCTCACGAAATTGCGTATAAATACTTAAAGTTTTGTTAAATAGCATAGATTCTGATAGCGTAGACATGAGGGTAATAGTACTTTGGTAAGGTTCCAGTTGGACTCTGGTGACTCACTACGGTAGTCATAAACGATGACGGACGAATCGATCCTGTTATAGTGTAATTCCGCGCCGAGTTCTTATGAAAATGAGATAAATACAGACTAGTCGACGACTTTACTGCACCGTTTGATTATAATACTCACTTAGCTAGATTCAAAGACGTACATACAATACTGATTTAGAGTAGGCTGTGATACCAATCAGGGCTTTACAGATCCCTACAGTTACACAGAATTCTCGAATCATCAAAAAGCTTCGAGGGACAAGGCGAATTCAAGGCTAAAATACCATAAATAAGTAATAATTTTACTGATACTACTTATCCATATATAAAACTATCGTAGCGTATCGTTAAATAGACGTAAAAATGTGGGGACATATAAGTGATTTAACTTGCGAGAGTACATCGGACTAAAAATCGACAGACAGTATGTTATTGTTCGCGTTTACTTGCTAAAACGGCTGTCAACTGTCTAATTACGCAGCGTTATAACTCTATATTCCAAATTCATTAATAAATGATAACTTACACGCTACAAATCTAATCTACATATTCATCATCAAACGATAGTGATGATATACGCTAAATTTCAAGGACTATCTTATGGAGTCGTTAATTGAGCTTAGTATATGAACCAATATATGATGTTCGAATTCATTGGTAGTTTAGCTCAGGGACAAATAACATTTTAACGCTAAACATGACAGTTTATGCGAAGTACCTTCTTTTTAACGGTTATGCAGCGATTTATCGTACGTTCTATTACTATGTTTGACAGTACTTGAATATTACGGACTTTTAAAAAGTAATCGCTAGCAATCACCGATCTGCACTATAACTTGTATACGATCATTGATGCCATGTACGAATCGCTTCATAAATGACCCTAATGAACTACAGGCATGTGTCTCTAAAACCGTCATTGGCCATCAGTAGTAAAGTCCCATACGCAATGGGGATGAGCGTCATCTACACAACACACACACCTACTACAATAACCGCCATTAAGAAGGTACATATTATGATTACATGGTAGCATTGTTATGTGAGCAAAGCACCCACACAACATTATCGTTCCGTACGATACATGTCGATCGCACTATCGACGTATACATAATGAAAACGAGTCTAGATAGCGCATGATATATTTTTTTACTTTATATAGAGAAGACTTCTTTTTGAAAAATTCAAGTATAAATTTGAACTAAGACTAAAATTTTAGCTATATATTACATAAAAAATTGTTGATTTAAGTTTAGTTTCCAAAAACAGCACGTACATTAATCTGGTTAAAAGCTTATGAGAGAAAAAGCAACAAATTACACACATGAGCTCTTAAGATTTCCATCTAATCCTTGTTTAGCATCCTACTCATACTTAACTCTTTCATTTTTCATTCTTCGCAAATTTTCGCGAACGCTTAGCCTAAAAGTTAAGGAACAAGCTAGAGCTCAACACGCTCGATCGGGTCAAAATTTACTCTTATTCTACCCAGCAGGAAAGTCAAAATTGTGACAAAAACACTTGTTTTATTTTTAAAATTTTTAAAAATTTTCATATTTTTGAAAATTTTTGTGGGAAAACGGGGTACGTGAGAACAATAGGTAAAAATAGGCAAGATTATATCAAAGATAAACTACCCTATACTAAAATCAAACATTATCCTCAATGTTTCCTAGCCTAAGACTTAAAAACGCCATACTAGAACTCAAAAAGGTCGAATGCATAACTCAAGCCTGAAGAAAGTATCACAAAAATATCTAGCCGTTTATTAAGTGTGCTACAAGATAAATGTTAATCGATAATAATCTTTAGGATATCGGATTTCCCAAAATTAATGGCAAGCAAAGGCTAGGAAGCTCGAGTGGACCAGGACAAAACACCGAACATGAGAGACTTCATAAAATTTAGGTTCATCATGCAAACAATCACAACAAACAACAAACAAAAAAGATCGGAAGAGTACAAGCCTCCTCACATCACAATAAGAAAGAAGTTAGAAAATAGAAAATAGATAAGCATGGGGTGCCTCCCACGAAGCGCTTTGTTTTTGGTAACCGAGTCGCATAGCTTGACTCGATCCTGATTCCATTCGACCTTAGTTAAAGTCGGAGATCCGGGACAACCTTGGGTTGGTTGTGTCCCTCCGAAGTAAGTGCTTAGTCGGTGGCACTTCACTTTGAAGTTAGATCGTCAGAGTGAGAATAATTTTGCAGTGCCATATGAAAAGACATCGTTATGGTGAAAGGGTCTGGACCATCGGTTTTTAAGCTTCCGATAATATCTTTAGACGAGAGTTTAAAAGCAGACTTGAACACGCTAACATTGAAAATTGCGGTTTTTGATCTTTGAGTCTCTGAAGCTTACCTTGTCCTCTTTTATAAATCAAAGAATTCTCGTATGCTTGATCATGAAGCTCATTAAGTTCATTAAGTTGCAGCTTACGGTGATCACCCGCGGTTTTAAGATCGAAATTAGCATGTTTTAATGCCCAATACGCTCTATGCTCTAATTCGATAGGTAGATGACACGGCTTTCCATACACGAGCTTGTAAGGGGTGCAACCAATTGGTGTCTTATAAGCGGTACGGAATGCCCATAGAGCGTCATCAAGCCTATCGGACCTTAAGGCACGGTTTTCTCCAACTGTTCTTTCTAAAATACGTTTTAACCTACGATTCGACACCTTGACTTGACCACTCGTTTGAGGGTGGTAAGCGGTAGCAAGACGATGAGTGACCTCATATTTAGACATTACTTTAGCAAATTTGTCATTATAGAAATGGGTCCCACGATCGCTTATAATAGCTCTCGGTGTACCGAATCGGGCAAAAAGAGATTTCAAAAACTTAACTACAACTCTAGCATCGTTAGTGGGGAGCGCCTTGGCTTTAACCCATTTGGATAGGTAATCGACGGCTACGAGTATGTACTTATTTCCTCTAGATGACGGAAATGGTCCCATAAAGTCTATGCCCCAGACATCAAAGATTTCACACACTTGGATGGAATTTTGTGGCATCTCATCACGTTGTGAAATTTTTCCCTGACGCTGGCATGAGTCACAGTTTTTGACTAACTCATGGGCATCTTTGTAGATTGTGGGCCAATAAAATCCGGAGTCAAAAACCTTTTTGGCGGTGTAGTTGGCACCGTAATGTCCCCCGGTGGGTCCACTATGGCAAGCTGTGAGGATGTCGACAGCTTCTTGGCCTGAAACACATCGCCGGATCACTTGATCCGCACAGGTTTTGAATAGAAAAGGGTCGTCCCAAAAATAGTGTTTGACATCTTTGAAAAATTTGTTTTTCTGCTGAGTTGACATTCCTTTGACAATGAAATTCCCCGCGTGGTAATTTGCATAATCGGCAAACCACGGGGTACTTGGGTCACCACGAGAAGTCACCATATTAAGTGTCTCGAGAGGAAAATTTTCATTTATTTCCTTTGGATCGAGAACATTTTCATACGGGTTTTCTAATCGGGAAAGATGATCGGCCGCGTAGTTCTCGGCTCCCTTCGTATCAATTACTTTAAAATCGAATTCTTGAAGAAGGAGAACCCAACGTAGCAATCTTGCCTTGGCATCTTTTTTAGCAAATAGGTACTTAAGGGCGGAATGATCCGTATACACTATGCTTTTATTCATGATGAGGTATGACCGGAATTTTTCGAAAGCGTACACCACAGCTAACATTTCCTTTTCCGTTGTGGTGTAGTTCGATTCCGCCTCGGTCATTGTTTTGCTTGCATAATGTATAGGCCTAAAGTGTTTCTCAATTCGTTGCCCCAGAACCGCACCTATGGCATAGTCGCTTGCATCGCACATAAGCTCAAAGGGCTGGTCCCAGTCGGGGGCAATCAGAATTGGAGCTTCCGTTAATTTCTTCTTTAATGTTTGAAAAGCTTGAATGCATTCCTCAGAGAAAATGAAATGAGTGTTTTTCTCAAGGAGATGTGTCATGGGTCGAGAAATTTTTGAAAAGTCCTTGATGAATCTGCAGTAAAAACCTGCATGTCCGAGAAAACTCCTAATACCCTTGACGGTAGTTGGGTGAGGTAACTTAGCAATGACATCTATTTTGGCTTTATCGACTTATATTCCTTTCTTTGAAATTTTGTGTCCAAGAACGATGCCTTCTTTCACCATAAAATGTTTTTTTTCCCAATTTAGAGCCAAATTAGTGTCTTCACACCGTTTAAGCATTTTTTTCTAAATTGGAAAGGCACGTAGAGAAAGAGTTTCCGAAAACTGAAAAGTCGTCCATGAAAACTTCCATCGTCTTTTCAATCATATCAAGGAATATAGCCATCATACACCTCTAAAACGTGCCTGGTGCATTGCATAAACCAAAAGGCATGCGGCGGTAAGCAAACGTTCTGTATGGGCAGGTAAATGTGGTCTTCTCCTGATCTTTCGGATCGATTGGTATTTGAAAGTAACCCGAGAAACCATCGAGGAAACAATAGTATTCATTTCCTGTGAGTCTCTCGAGCATTTGATCCATAAACGACAAAGGGAAGTGGTCTTTCCGGGTAGCTTCGTTCAACTTACGATAATCAATACAAACTCTCCATCCCGTTACAAGTCTAGTCGGTACTAATTCATTTTCATCATTGGTCACTACGGTCATCCCTCCTTTCTTTGGCACACAGTGTACTGGGCTCACCCAAGGACTATCCGAGATTGGGTAGATTAATCCAGCGTAAAGAGTTTTTCAACCCTATTTCTTGACTGAATCGTGATCTTTGGATTAACCTTCTTGATGTTGGACATGGTTCGTAGTCCTTCTTCCATAAGATTTTTTGAGAACAAGATTTGGGTTAATTCCCTTTATGTCAGAGAGGTTGCAAGCGTGGCTCGCTTTGAGGGACTTTAGACCTTTATGAGATGCGGGTTTCATCGACACTCAAAATCTTTGAATTATGACTGGCAATTGATTGTTGTCTTCCAAAAATGCATATTCGTGGATGTGGCGGTAAGTTCCGTAAGTCTCGACCTCGGGAGGTCATCAGTGAAGATTTTGGGCAGTTTTAGCTTCCAAATTGTAAGTCCTTCTAATTTCTGGCAATATTTCCTTTGGTTCGAAGAGTGAAGGTATCCTATTAAGGAGTGCTTCGAGAATAAGAATGTCCCCCTCTGGGTCATATTTGGATTCATCACTTTCGGTGAAGTTGATGTCGCTAGAGCAAGAAAAGCATCGGCTTCTTCGAGAAGTAGAAAATCACTATCCCCGAAGGGAGTGAGAGTCGGAGAAGAATTTGAAACTATCGGGTCATATTCGGGAGTGGGATTGCCACTCGCGATCACATCGGAAAATCCTAGAACTTCCTGAGAATACTCCTCACAAGCTAATTCAACACGTCGATCCAGATAGAGAGTTCGCTCGTCTACTGAGATTACCTCTCTATTAACCGCAGTTATCTCGAAGTTTGATCAAGATTGTAAGTAATGGCCTTATTGCCCACTCGAAGGGTTAATTCACCTTCGTATACGTCTATCAAAGCACGACCGGTCTTAAGGAAACACCTCCCAAGAATTAGAGGTACTCGAGGGTCTGGTTCAAAATCTACGACCACGAAGTCGCCTGGAAACTGGAATACACCAACTTTAACGGAGACATCTTTAGCAATACCGATCGGTCGAGAGATCGAACGGTCCGCTAGTTCTAGTGTCATGCACGTCGGAGTCAGGTTTGGAAGGTTAAGCTTTTTCCACACGGAAAATGGCATGAGATTTATGCTCGCGCCAAGATCGGCCAAGGCTAAGCACTCATCCATTCCAGGAAATTTACATGGAAAAAGGAATCTGTCGGGGTCACCATGTTTTTCGGGTAACTTGTTAAGTATGACCGCCAAGCAATGTTCGTTCAAAAGGGTTCCAGCCATCTCACTAAGTTTTTCTTTATTTTTGATTAAGGCTTTAAGAGTTGAAGCAAATTTGGGCATAAGAGTCAAAGCATCCATGAAGCTAATTTCGAAACTCATATCTTTAAAGATTTCGTAGAATTTCTCAATTTGTTCGTTAGCATTTTCACGGCGCTTCTCATCATTTCGCCTTGAAGGATAAGGAATCGACGGTTTCGGGTTAGGCATCGGGCACTAACGGGAGCAACAACTGGCTCAGAAACTGGATTTTGGTTTTCAACTGGGACAACCGGAGGTTGGACGTCTTCGGTAATTCCATTATTAGTAGGAAAAACCGTGTCCTTTGTCACCTCGGTTCTACGTTCCACTACTTTAGGAGAAGAAGTAGTAGGAATCGTAGGTCCTTGATAAACAACCCCGCTTCGGGTAGTAATTCCCTTCAAGTCTTCCTTCGGGTTAGTAATCGTATTACTAGGAAGAGAACCTGAACTTAAAGTCGAAGCGGTATTAGAATTTACGAACTTAGAAAGCATTTCCGTTAAATTTGTCTTCTGTTTTGTAAACCTTGCCTTGATTTGCATATTCTTAAATGCATCATTAGCTTGAACATATTATCAAAATCCGGTATTTTGAAAAAACCTTGCATTTGCGGAGCGAGAGCTTGATAAGGGTGAGCTTGGTAAACCGGTGGTTGACTAGTCGGAGGTTGATAAATTTGTCCTTGGTAGAAGTTATTTCTACGGTTTTGATTGAAATTGGTTCCCCGATTTTGGTTGAAATTATTTCCTTGATTCTGATTGAAACGGTTTTAATTGTTTTGAATTTGAGGAAAACCAGGAGGTCGGATTTGGTTCGCAACCATCGGAGGTCTAGCATTGGTATTTCCTTGATTGAAATTAGCTGCAACAGCTTGTGAAACGTACTCTTGAATGTTGTCTCGATAAACATTGCCATCGGTGGCGGGACAATTTCCATAAGAATGAGCACCTCCACAAGTTACACAACTCTGTTTGACCGCTTTTACGGGCACGGGAGCTTGGGCTTTTTGCTTGTCGATAAGCATAGTCTTCATCATATTCTTAAGTTCGGAAACTTCGGTTGTAAGAGCAGCAACATCGGGTGAAACTCCGAGGGTAGATGAATTCGAACTCACTTTGGCAACGATTGCCTTGTTTCGTAAATTACGAACTTTGGATTTACTCTCGATAATTTTCAAGCATTATCTAAAAATTTCACCGCAGCGAAATTCAATGAATCTTGATCATTGCATTTAGGATTGTAAAACGTAGCTAGTTGATGTATTCTGAAAATCCGTGATGTGGGACATGCTCATAGACAGATTTAAAGCGTTCACAAGCCTCGTAAAATATCTGTCTAAATCTCTTCCTCTGTTGAAAGCTTGTGATATCGTTTCGAAGATTTATTCGTTTTCGAAGGAGGAAAGAAAAAAATTTTTGATTAATGAATTATGAAACAAGATCATCCATGATCAAAATTGATCGAGGTGGTTCTTTCTTAGCCAAATCCGGCTGAACTCGAGAGAAATGGAAAAAGCATAACTTAATTGACGTACTCGGGAGTCCAGGAATCTCCTTTGTTGAGGTGATCTGTTGAATAAGGATGTGAGCATGTGGATCCTCTTTAGCATTGATTTGGGAAATTACGATTGCATCCTGTACCCTCGGTGGGTGCTTGGAGCAATTCCGCATAGTTCGGTTATAGGCCATTGGAATAGGGGTGGATTATCCAAAAGTTCATCTAAAATTAATTGGTTCTACAACGCCGGTGGGGATTGTTGTGACGGTTACAGTGCGGGTTGAGAAGAGTGCGCATCGCACAAGTAGAAAACAGAAAAATTTATACTAATTATATATATATATATATATATATATATATATATATATTATATAATATATATTATATATATATATATTTTAGTATAAATTTTCTTTTTCTACTTTGTGCATGCGCACTCGTTCTCAAACCCGCAACTGTAACCGTCAACAACAAGCCCCACCGGCTGTTGTAGAAACCATTTAATTTAGAAGAACCTTTTGATAATCATCCTAGTTACAATTGGCCGATAACCGGACTATGGGGAATTGCTCCAAGCACCCACCGAGGGGTATGAGGATGCAATCGTAATTCCCGAAATCAATGCTAAAGAGGATCCACATGCTCACATCCGTTATTTCAACAAGATCACCTCAACAATGAGATTCCTGACGTCCCGAGCACGTCAATTAAGCTTATGCTTTTCCCATTTTCTCTCGAAGGTTCAGCCCGGATTTGGCTAGAGAAAGAACCTCCTCGATCAATTTTGACATGGGTATTGTTCTTGTTTCAAATTTCATTTAATCCAATTCTTACTCCTTCGAAAACCGATAAATCTTCGAAACGAAATCAAAAGATTTCAACAAAGATTTGACGAGTTATTTTACGAGGCTTGGGATCGATTTAATGATCTTCTTTGAGCATGTCCACATCACGGATTTTCAGAATTACATCAACTAGATACGTTTTACAATGCCTTATGCTATGATCAAGATTCATTGAATTTGCTGACGGGTGGAAACTTTTAGAAAATGCTTTTTGAAAATTATGAGAGTAAATCCAAAGTTCTGTAAATATAGAAACAAGGCAATCGTTTGCCAAAGTGAGTTCGAATTCTCTTACCTCGGGTTTCTCCCGATGGTTGTGCTCTCTTAACAACGAATGTTTCCGAACTTCAAGAATATGATGAAGAACTTGCTTATCGACATGCAAAAAAGTCCAAGCTCCCTTGTTGCCCGGAAAGCGGTCAAACAGAGTGGGGTAACTGTGGAGGTGCTCATTCTTATGAGAAATGGTCCGCCACCTGATGGGCAATGTTTATCGAGACAATTCAAGAGTAGTTTCACAAGCTGCCTGCAGTTTTTCAATCAAGGAAATACCATTGCTAGACTTCGAATGGTTGCGTACCAAATCCGACCTTCTGGTTTTCCTCAAAATTCAAAACAATTAAAACCGTTTTTCAATCGAATCAAGGAAATAATTTCAACAAAATCGGGGAACCAAATTCAATCATAAACCGGTTTAGATATAACTTTACACAAGGACAAATTTACAACTCCGAACTAGTCAACCACCGGTTTACCAAGCTCACCCTTATCAAGCTCCCGCTCCGCAAATGCAAGGTGTTTCAAAAACCGATTTTGAGAATTATGTCAAGGCTAATGATGCAGTATTAAGGAATATGCAAAATCAAGGCCAAGGTTTACAAAACCAGATGACAAATTAAGGAAAATGCTTTTCTAAGTTCGTATAATTCTAATAACCGCTTCGACTTTACAGTTCAGGCTTCTCTTCCTAGTAATACGATTACTAACCCGAAGGAAGACTTGAAGGGAATTACTACCCGAAGCGGGGTTGTTTATCAAGGACCTACGATTCCTACTACTTCTTCTCCTAAAGTAGTGGAACGTAGAACCGAGGTGACAAAGGACAAGGTTTTTCCTACTAATAATGGAATTTACCGAGACGTACCAACTGCCGGTGTTGTCCAGTTAAAAACCAAATTCCAGTTTTCTGAGCCGTTGTTGCTCCCGTTAGTGCGCAGATGCCTAACCCGACCGTCGATTCCTTATCCTTCAAGGCGAAATGATGAGAAGCGCCGTGAAAACGCTAACGAACAAATTGAGAAATTCTACGAAATCAAATACTTTAAAGATCAAGAGTTTCGAAAACTAGTTCATGGAGCTTTGATCTTATGCCCAATTTGCTGCAACTCTAAGCCTTAATCTAAAATAAAGAAAAACTTAGTGTGATGCTGGAACCCTTTTGAAGAACAGTTGCTTGGCGGTCATACTTAAACAAGTTACCGAGAAAAAAACATAGAGTGAACCCGACAGAATTCCTTTTTCCATGTAAATTTCCTGGAATTGAATGAGCTGCTATAGCTTGGCCGATCTTGGCGCGAGCATAAATCTCATGCCATTTTCCGTGTGGAAAAAGCTTAACCTTCCAAACCTGACTTCGACGTGCATGACACTAGAACTAGCGGACCGTTTGATCTCTCGACCGATCGGTATTGCTAAAGATGTCTCCGTTAAAGTTGGTGTATTCCAGTTTCTAGCCGACTTCGTGGTCGTAGATTTTGAACAGACCCCTCGGTACCTCTAATTTCTATGGGAGGTGTTTCTTAAGATCGTGTGCTTTTGATAGACGTATACGTAGGTGAAATTAACTTCGGAGTGGTCAAATGAGGCCATTACTTACAACTTGATCAAACTTCGAGATCTCGGTTAATTATAATGATATGAAGGCGAAACCGAATGACGTTGTTGGAATTAGCTTGTGAGGGAGTATTCTCGGACAGTTTAGGATTTGACGATGTTGATCGCGAGTGGCAATCCCACTCACGTATATGACCCTGATTAGTTTCAAATTGCTTCTCGGACTCTCACTCCACTTGGGGATAGTGATTTTATACTTTTCGAAGAGCTGAATGCTTTTCTTGCTCTAGCCGACGATCCAACTTCACTGGAAGTTGATGAATCCTATTTTGACCCAGAGGGGGACATTCTTATTCTCGAAGCACTACTTAACAGTGATCCTTCACCACCTCCGAACCAAGGAAATTATTTGCCAGAAATAAAAAAGGAACTTGAAATTTGTAAAGCCAAAAATGCCAAAACTTTAATTGATGAACCTCCTGAGGTTGAACTTAAGGACTTACCGCCTCATCTCGAATATGCGTTTTTGGAAGACAACAACAAGTTGCTGGGCATAATTGCCAAAGATTTGAGTGTCGATGAAAAGACCGCTCTTATAAAGGTTCTAAAGTCCTGAAAGCAAGCAATTGCTTGGAAACTTTTCGACATAAATTGTATTAACCCGGAATTTTGTTCTCATAAAATTCTAATGGAAGAGGACTACGAACTAGCGGTCCAACATCAGAGAAGGGTTAATCCAAAGATCCATGATGTCATTAAGAAAGAGGTTGAAAAACTTCTTGACGCTGGATTGATCTACCCAATCTCGGATAGTCCTTGGGTGAGCCCAATGCACTGTGTGCCAAAGAAAGGAGGGATGACCGTAGTGACCAATGATGAAAATGAGTTAGTAACCGAACTAAGAACTTGTAACGGGAAGGAGAGTTAGTATTGATTATCGCAAATTGAACAACTCGGCAGCCAAAACCTTCGGAAAGCGCCAACTTCCATTTTGGCCGTTTAATGGATCAAATGCTTTTGAGAGACTCGTAGGAAATTAATACTTAATTGTATCCTTGATGGTTTCCCGTCTAGGTGTATTTTCAAATACCCAAAAAATTTCGATGTCACCGAAAGATCGGAAAAACCACATCACCGCATAACCGAACGTTTGCCTTATCGCCGCCTGCCTTTTTTGGTTTATATGCAATACACCAGGCAACGTTTCCAAAGGGTGTATTATGGCTATTTTTCCCCATGATAAGATTGAAAAGACAATGGAAGATTTTTTATGATGACTTATTCGTTTTTGGGAAATTTCTTGTCCTTTCCTCTCAACTTGCCTTTCCCAAATTAGAAAAGAGATGCTTAAAACAACGGTTGAATACACTAAATGGTCTCTAAATTTGTGAAAAAAAGCCATTTTAATGTGAAAGAAAAGGCATCGTACTTGGACAACAAGGAAACCCAAAAATTCAAATAAAGGAAAAAAAAGACGACAAAGCCAAAATCAGACGACATAGGGCTAAATTACCTACCCGAGACTACCGTCAAAGTAATAGGAGTTTTCTCAACATGCAGGTTTTTTTACCCACGTGAGATTTATCAGGACTTATCCTAAGAAATCCGACCCCGTGACAGACAACTCCCTTAAGAAAACACTCCTATGTTTTCTCATAGGAATGCATTCAAGCTTTTCAGACCATAAAAAGAAATTAACTCGAAAGCTCCAATTCAGAATGCCCCCTACTAAGGACGTAGCCCTTTGAGCTTATGTGCGATGGCAAGCGACTATGCCATAGGTGCGAGTTCTGGGGCAAACGAACTGAGAAACACTTTATGGCCATTACATCACCGAAGCAAAACGATGACCGAGGCAGAATCAACAACTACAAACCACAACAGAAAAGGAAATGTTGGCTGTGGTGTACGCTTTCTGAAAAATTCGGTCAATTACCCTCATCATGAAATAAAAGCCAGTAAAAACGACCAAGTCCTGCCCTTAAGTACCTATTTGCTAAGAAAGATGCCAAAGCAAGATTGCTCAGATGGGTTCTACTCCTTTAGGAATTCGATTTTAAAGTAATTGATATGAAGGGAGCTGAGAACTACGCAGCCGATTATTTATCCCGATTTAGAAAACCCGTATGGATATGTTTTCGTCTCCAAAATGAAATAAACGAAAATATTCCACTCTCGAAACACTTAATATGGTGACTTCTCCGTGAGTGAACCCAAGTACCAACCGAGTTTGCAGATTATGCAAATTACCATGCGGGAAATTTTATTGTCAAAGGAATGTCAACTTAACAGAAAAACAAAATTTTCAAAAGATTCAAAACACATATTTTTGGGACGACCTTTTTTTCTATTCAAAACCTGTGTGGAATCAAGTGATCTGGCGATGTTTTAAAAAAAAAGGCCAAGAAGCTCGCGACAGATCACTCCTCACACTGCCATATGGACCCACCGGGGGAACTTACGGTGCCAACTTTACAACCGCCAAAAAGGTTTTTGACATAGTTTTCCTATTAGGACCCACAATCTACAAATATGCCCATCGAGTAGAGGTCAAAAAACTATGACTCCTGAACTCATAGCCAAGCCGTCAAGGGAAAATTTCAACAACGTGAATGAAAAGCCTGGACAAAATTCCCATCCAAGTGATGAAATCTTTGATGGTTTGGGGCATAGGGACTTATGGGAGACCAATTTTTTCGGTCATCTAAGGACAAAGTATTTTACCTCGTGTGCAAATGAAATCATTATCCAAATGGGTTGAAGCCAAAGGCGCTCCCACAAATGAATGCTAGAGTTGTAGTTAAGTTTTTAAAATCACTTTTTTGGCCCCTATTCGTACACCGAGAGCTAATATAAGCTATCGTAGGACCCATTTCTGTACTGACAAATTTGCAAAGTAATGTCTAAGTATGGGTCACTCATCATCTTTCTACTGCTTTACCACCCCTCGAATGAGTGGTCAAGGTTGAAGGTGTCGAATTGTGGGTTAAAACGTATTTTAAGAAGAACCAGTTTGAAAATCATCTTATGGTCCGTATAGGTCTTGATGACGGCACTGTGGGCATTTCAGTACTGCTTTTCAAGACATGCACAAAAAATAAACCACCAATTGGATGCACACACAACCTTACAAACACGTATATGGAGAAAGCCGAGTCATACCTAAAATCTTCTACCACCTATTCGCATATCAGAGCAATAGAGCGTTAATTGGGGCACGTTAAAACATGCAATAATTCGATCCTTAAAAAAAACAAAACAAACCAGAAAACCCCGCGGGGGGCGAGGGATCACCGTAATCCTAGCCCTGCAACTTAGAAAATATGATCTCATGACTTCGTCGGTTGATCAAGCATATAGTTAAAAGCATACATACGAAATCTTATTATGATTTAATAATAGGACGAGGACAAAGAAGCTTCACATTGACTCAAAATAGATCAAAAAAAAAAAAAAAACCGCAATATTTCCAAACTGTTTGTGATACAAGTCTGCTTTTTTTTATTTTATTTAAACGGTATCTCGTCGGCTAGAAGAAAACACTAAAAAAAAGAGATATATTCGGCGTGCCTCGGGGAAATAAATTAAAGCTTAAAAAAAAAAAAAAAAAAAAAAACAAAAAAAAAAAATAAAAAAAAAAAAAAAAAAAAAAAAAAACAATAAAAAAAAAAAAAAAAAAAAAAAAAAAAAAAAAAGCAAAAACAAAAAAAAAAAAAAAAAAAAAAAAAATAAAACACAGACTTTAAAAAAAAAATAAAATAAAACAACGAAAACGACCCGTCACCACCACAAACAGTAAGAAGGGCGTGTAGGGACCACGCGTCTCCCGGCCCTTCTATCACCGATAACTGTAAGAATATTGTATCCATAAAGGCCACAACTGCAAAATTAATCTTCAACTCTGATATAAACATCAGATGACCCACGTCGTTCCACACCTTCAATCAGATAGAAACACAGCCCCAGCCTTCAAAGATGACAATGCGTGAACTGCCACCCGAATTAACACACAAAAAACAAAGCACTGTACACATACTATCAGATGAACAATAAAAACCTTAACTTTTCGAAAGGGGAGGGGAGGGGTGGTGGGGACAACAATAAAAACCAAACTCCATAAGGTTGTCCCAGAACTCCAAACTCTATTTAACCTAAAGTACGAATGAATTCAGGATCGAGTCAAAAGCTATGAGACTCATAAAGCTAATGTGACCTTCGGAATTCAAGACTATTATCCAAAATGGATTAATACCAAAAAAAAAAAAAAACACACAAAAAAAATCAAGCAAGCGAGTCTGCTCTTATCGTGGGAAGGCAAAAAACGATCGCCATGCTTGAATCCATTTTCCCTTCCCCCCTTCCCCACCCCCCACCCTTTTCCCCCTCCCACTTCTTTTCCCCCCCCCCTTTCCCTCCCTTTTTCTTATATAGATTTCCTCCATCTGATTTTCCCCCCCATCATTTCAAGCTGAACATTCCCTCCCCATACCCCCCCTTTCTAGTTGATATTTTCCCCCTTTCTTTTCCACCTTCCACTCTCCCCCCCCCCTCCTTATCCACCCTCCCCCCCCCCTCCCCCCCCCCCCCTCCCCCCCCCCCCTTTTCCCCTAGTCTTTCTTTTCCCCCCCCTCCCCCCCCTTTTGTTTTCTTCTCCCCCCCGCTCCCCCCCCCTTTTCCCCCTCTCTTTCCATTTCCCCCCCCCCATTATAATATTTTCTTGTTATTATCTCCTCATTTCCTTTCTTTCTCTCTTATTTTTTTCTAAAAAAATTATTTTGCTTTTGTTTTCCTTCAAACAAAAACTCTTCCCTCTTTATACCTTCCCCCTTCCGATAGAAAACCTACTTAATCCCCCCCGCATCCACCCCCCTTTTTTCAGCCACTCCCCTTTCTTATTTTTTTTCTCGTTTTATCCTAAACATAGACAAATACAAACACCCCCCCCCCCGGCGCCTGCCCCCCTCGAATAAAACTAAACACCCAACCACCAAACAAAAAAAACACCCCACCACAAAAACTACAAATAAAACAGACCAACAACACAACCAAAGCAAAACACAAACAAAAACAAAACACAAACAAAATACAAACACCAAAACACACCACCCCAACACACACCCACACTAAGACAAATTAAATGCATTCTAACTAACATATTCCCAAACCGACTTCCCTAATGTGTTTGTGAGGAGAGCCCAATTAAGTTTACTGACCCTTCATTACTCCCATTCCACCCTTTGTAGTTATCCAATAGTACTCTCTTTCACCGCAAAAACTCCATCAAAACGCTCCTCAAACTGCGCAATAATTGGTATCACCCCCACATGTTCCACATCTGCCCCTCCTTCCCAACTAACTTCCAACGCACATTCAACTATGAACCTATGCTCCGAGAACTCACCGCTACAATCCAGCCTCCGACAAATATAACCATATCAACCCAGCGCACCAACACCAAAATCCCCACCCACCGCCAACACCACCCATCCAATTCCGAACCACATACAGGGTAGAAAACCCCCACCGCCCCATTACACATCCCAAAACCAAACCCCCAACACTTAATACCCTACTACATCTCACAAGTAATCACGCCGACCCCCCCCACCAACAGATCAGACCCCAAAGCAAGACAATTGTCACCTCACACAGACTGATAACTTCACTACGTAATACCCTACTTCCACCCACCGTGCACTTTTCAAACCAGTCATATAACACTGACGTTCTCAACCTTTCCCCTATGCCTTCCAAAAAACCCTAAAACTCCCCCAAAAACGCCTATGCCACCCGACTACATACTGCTGAAACTCTCTAGCGCACTAAATTGCTTTTACTATTCTAACACAACCACGAATTCCACAGTGAACCCCACACAAACAACCCCCTCAACAACCACGGGATTAGAACTTCACTTACCAACCACGCTCTAATCTATACCCTTTCCCAAGACCCGATTATACGTCCTAACACTTTAGTACCACACTCCCTCCGAGGCTACCCGCGCAATTCAACCCCCCCGTAGGTCACCATGAAACCTTTCCCCCCCACCGCTCTCCCAATCCTCTTTTTTACCCAAATACTATCACAATCTCTTGTCACGACATTATTAAACACCCTCTTTATTAACTAAGAACCTTACCCGTGCCCTATTATTGACTTGGCAACTTCCTCTTACTACTTAAAACTCTCACTTCCCTGAAACCCCCGTTCAATGTGAAAAAGTGTAGTTAAGCTAGTTTGTAGTAATGTACCCAGAGTGATGTGTTATGCCAGGTAATAGAAACCAAACCTCCCCAACGACCCAAGCACCACATGTACCAAAAGCAACACGCAAATAACCCTAAACCGCAAAAAGACCCAAAACCAACCAAATGTAAAACTTAACATTCTCCGCCCCAACAAAACCCAAACCACGAAACTCCCAACCCCCCCCCAAAAACACCTAGAAGCCCTGGGTATATATAAAGCAAAATTCCATTAACCCCTAAATACAACGCCAAACCCAATAAAAATCGACAATCAAACACGCCAGCCAAAAACATAGCCCAAATCTACAAAACAACATCACAAAAGGCGGTGAATCGTATAAATATCCAAAAAAAATCAAACATATACCCCTTCCCGCCCCCCCCTCAACCCCCCCCCACTACCCGCAACCCCCCGTACCCCCCACTATCCCTCCACCCGCACCACCCCTCCCCCACTAGCCCACGATCCCCATCGTCCCTCCACTCTGCCCTCAACTCCTACACGACCATACAGACACCACTAAAAAAACTCGGACGTGGTCCGCATTAACAAATGGGTTGTAAGTCTTCGACATGTTTTTATGGCGAGAAATGAAGTAGAGATTAGAAGGTATAAAATAAGGGTCCCCCCCTGTAAACACAAAACCACCAGCTATAACCTTCCGCACTTCCACCATCCTAACCCCACCCCCCGCCGTCCTACACACAACTCCACTCCTCTCTCTCAGAATCCTCCCTTACCGTGAATCCCTCCCTCCGTCAGATATCAAATCCCAAAAACGCACCTACAGACACCAACCTACACCAGCACCACCCAACAACCACCCGCAACCAGCACACAACAACACCAACGGATGAGGAGGAAAAGAGAGGAAACCGCGGACAAAAACACCGAACACTAGAGTCCTACAGAAAAGTTGGTTCAATCGCTGGCAAACACACACAAGTACAAAAACAAACACAAAGAACGGAAGAGTACAAGCCTCCTTACAACACATTAGAAGTAAGAAAGAAAATGGATAAGCATAGGGTGCCTCCCACGAAGCGCTTACGTTTTTGTGTGTAACGGCGTGAGTCACAAAGCTTGACTCGAATCCCTGAAGTTCATTCGTCCTTAAGGTGAAAGATTGGGTATCTTGTGACAACCATTGTTGTTGTCCCCTCTAAGTAAAGTTCTTAAGTCGGTGGCGAGTTCCCTTGAATTTGATCCATCAGAAGTGAGATAATTTTGCAGTGCCATATGGAAAAACTTCAGTTATGGTGAAAAGGCCGGACCATTGGGTTTTAAGCTTTCCCGAGAATATCTTTAGACGAGAGTTAAAAAGCAAGACTTGATCACCAACATTGAAAATGCGATTTTTGATCTTAGAGTCATGAAGCTTCTTTGTCCTCTCCTTATAAATCAAAGAATTCTCGTATGCTTGATCACGAAGCTCATTGAGTTCATTAAGTTGCAGCTTACGGTGATCGCCCGCGGTTTTAAGATCGAAATTAGCATGTTTTAAAGCCCAATACGCTCTATGCTCTAATTTGATAGGTAGATGACACGGCTTTCCATATACGAGCTTGTAAGGTGTGCAACCAATTGGTGTCTTGAAAGCAGTACGAAATGCCCACAGAGCGTCATCAAGCCTATCGGACCATATGCATGATTTTTCTCCAACTTTCTTCAAAAATACGTTTTAACCCGACAATTCGACACCCTCAACTTACCACTCATTGAGGTGGTAAGCAGTAGAAAGATGATGAGTGACCGCCATACTTAAGACATTACGTGAGCAATTACATTACCGAAAATGGGTCCTAACGATCGCTTTATAATAGCTCTCGGTGTACCCGAAATCGGCAAAAAGAATTTTAAAAACTAAACTACAACACTAGCATCATTTGTGGGGAGCGCCTTGGCTTCAACACATTTTGGCATAAATAATCACTTGCTAGATATATACTTTATTCCTCTATCTGACGAAAATGGTCCCATAAAGTCTAATGCCCCCAAACATCAAAGATTCACATCACTTGGATGAATTTTTATGTGGCATCTCATCACGTTGTGAAATTTTTCCCTGACGCTGGCATGAGTCATAGTTTTGACTAACTCATGGGCGATCTTTGTAGATTGTGGCCAATAGAAAACCTAAGTCAAAAACCCTTTTTGGCGGTGTAGTTGGCACCTGTAATGTCCCCCGGTGGGTCCCACTATGGTTGCAAGCTTGAGGAGTCGACAGCTTCTTGGCCCTAAACAACACATCGCCAGATCACTTGAACCAACAGAGTTTTGAATAGAAAAAGGTCGTCCCAAAAATAAGTGTTTGACATCTTTTGAAAATTTGTTTTTCTGTTAAGTTGACATTCCTATGAAATAAAATTCCCGCAGTGGTAATTTGCATGCGGATCTGCAAACCACGGGGTACTTGGGTCAACCACGAGAAAGTCACCATATAAGTGTTTCGATAGGTAAATTTTCGTTTATTTCCTTTGATCGAAAAACGATTTCCATATACAGGGTTTTTCTAATCGGGAAAATAATCGGCTTCGTAGTTCTCATCTCCCCTCATATCAATTACTTTTTAAAATCGAATTCCTAAAGGAGTAGAAACCCATCTGAGCAACATGCTTTGTGCATCTTTCTATCAAATAGTACTTAAGGGCGGAATGGTCCGTATATACTATGCATTAAAATCATGATGAGGTATGACCGGAATTTTTTCGAAAGCGGTACCCCACAGCCAACAATTCCTTTTTCTGTGTGGGTAGTTTGATTCTTCTGCCTCGTTTTTTTCATTCGTTTTTTTTTTGTTTTTTTTATTTTTAATTTTTTTTTTTGTATTTTATATTTTTAAGCTTGCATAATGTATAGGCCGTAAAGCGTACTCTCAATTCATCGCGCCTTGGCGTCTTTCTTATTAAAGAGGTATTTAAGGGCGGAATGATCCGTATACACTATGATTTTATTCATGATGAGGTATGCCCAGAATTATTCGAAGGCATACACCACGGCTAACATTTCATTTTCTATTATGGTGAAGTTCGATTCCGCCTCAGTTAGTGTTTTGCTTGCATAATGTATAGGCCTAAAGTGTTTCTCAATTTGTTGCCCCAAAACCGCACCTATGGCATAGTCGTTTGCATCGCACATAAGCTCAAAGGGCTGGTCCTAGTCGGGGGCAATCAGAATTGGAGCTTCCGTAAGTTTTTTCTTTAAAATCTAAAAATCTTGAATGCATTCTTAGGAGAAAATAAAAGGAGTGTTTTCTCAAGGAGATGAGTCATGAGTCGAATTTTTTTTGAAAAATCCTTGATGAATCTACAGTAGAAACTTGCATGTCCGAGAAAACTCCTAATTCCCTTGACGGTAGTTGGATGAGGTAATTTAGCAATGACGTCTATTTTGGCTTTGATGACTTCTACTCCTTTCTTTGAAATTTTGTGTCCAAGAACGATGCCTTCTTTCACCATAAAATGGCTTTTTTCCTAATTTAGAGCCAAATTAGTGTCTTCATACCGTTTAAGCATCTTTTCTAAATTAGTGTCTTTTCAATCATATCATGGAAGATAGCCATCATACACCTCTGGAACGTGCCTGGTGCATTGCATAAGCCGAAAGGCATGCGGCGGTAAGCAAACATTCCGTATGGGCAGGTGAATGTGGTCTTCTCCTGATCTTTCGGATCGATTGGTATTTGAAAGTAACCCGAGAAACCATCGAGGAAACAATAGTATTCATTTCCTGCGAGTCTCTCGAGCATTTGATCCATAAACGGCAAAGGGAAGTGGTCTTTCTGGGTGGCTTCGTTCAACTTACGATAATCAATACAAACTCTCCATCCCGTTACAAGTCTAGTTGGTACTAATTCATTTTCATCATTGGTCACTACGGTCATCCCTCCTTTCTTTGGCACACAGTGCACTGGGCTTACCCAAGGACTATCCGAGATTGGGTAGATTAATCCGGCGTCAAGAAGTTTTTCAACCTCTTTCTTAATGACATCGTGGATCTTTGGATTAACCCTTCTCTGATGTTGGACCGCTGGTTCGTAGTCCTCTTCCATAAGAATTTTATAAGAACAAAATTCCGGGTTAATACCCTTTATGTCGGAGAGTTTCCAAGCGATGGCTCGCTTTCTGGACTTTAGAACCTTTATGAGAGCAGTCTTTTCATCGACACTCAAATCTTTGGCAATTATGACTGGCAACTTGTTGTTGTCTTCCAAAAATGCATATTCGAGATGAGGCGGTAAGTCCTTAAGTTCGACCTCGGGAGGTTCATCAATTGAAGATTTGGCAGTTTTAGCTTCACAAATTTTAAGTTCCTTTCTAATTTCCGACAAATAATTTCCTTGGTTCGGAGGTGGTGAAGGATCACTATTAAGGAGTGCTTCGAGAATAAGAATGTCCCCCTCTAGGTCATAATAAGATTCATCAACTTCTGGTGAAGTTGGATCGTCGGCTAGAGCAAGAAAAGCATCAGCTTCTTTGAGAAGTAGAAAATCACTATCCCCGAAAGGAGTGAGAGTCGAAGAAGAATTTGAAACTATCGGGTCATATCCGGGAGTGGGATTGCCACTCGCGATCATGTCGGAAAATCCTAGAACTTCCTGAGAATACTCCTCATAAGCTAATTCAACAACGTCGATTCGGTTCGCCGTCATATCATTATAATTAACCGAGTATCTCGAAGTTTGATCAAGATTGTAAGTAATGGCCTCATTGCCCACTCGAAGGGTTAATTCACCTTCGTACACGTCTATCAAAGCACGACCGGTCTTAAGAAAACTCCTCTCAAGAATTAGAGGTATTCGAGGGTTTGGTTTAAAATCTACGACCACGAAGTCGGCTGGAAACTGGAATACACCAACTTTAACGTTGACATCTTTAGCAATTCCGATCGGTTAGGAAATTGAATGGTCCGCTAGTTCTAGTGTCATGCACGTCGGAGTCAAGTTTGGAAGGTTAAACTTTTTCCACATGGAAAATGGCATGAGATTTATGCTCACGCCAAGATCGGCCAAGGCTAAGCACTCATCTATTCCGGGAAATTTACATGGAATAAGGAATCTGCCAGGGTCAGCAAGTTTTTCGGGTAACTTGCTAAGTATAACCGCTGAGCAATGTTCGTTCAAAGGGGTTCTAGCCATCTCACTAAGTTTTTTTTATTTCCGATTAAGGCTTTAAGAGTTGAAGCAAATTTGGGCATAAGAGTCAAAGCATCCATGAAGCTAATTTCGAAACTCATATCTTTCAAGATTTCGTAGAATTTCTCATTTTGTTCGTTAGCGTTTTCACGGCGCTTTTCATCATTTCGCCTTGAAGGATAAGGAATCGACGGTTTCGGGTTAGGCATCGGCGCACTAACGGGAGCAATAACTAACTAGAAAACCGGATTTTGGTTTTCAACTGGGACAACCAGAGGTTGGACGTCTTCGGTAATTCCGTTATTAGTAGGAAAAACCGTGTCCTTTGTCACCTCGGTTCTACGTTCTACTACTTTAGGAGAAGAAGTAGTAGGAATCGTAGGTCCTTGATAAACAACCCCGCTTCGGGTAGTAATACCCTTCAAGTCTTCCTTCGGGTTAGTAATCGTGTTACTTGGAAGAGAACCTGAACTCGAAGTTGAAGCGGTATTGGAATTTACGAACTTAGAAAGAATTTCCGTTAAATTTTCATTTGGTTCTGTAAACCTTGGCCTTGATTTTGAATATTCCTCAATACTGCATCATTAGCCTTGACATAATTCTCAAAATCGGTTTTTAAAACACCTTGCTTTTGCGGAGCGGGAGCTTGGTAAGGGTGAGCTTGGTAAACCAGTGGTTGACTAGTCGAAGGTTGATAAACTTGTCCTTGGTAGAAGTTATTTCCACGGTTTTGATTGAAATTGGTTCCTCGATTTTGGTTGAAATTATTTCCTGGATTCTGATTGAAACGGTTTTGATTGTTTTGAATTAGAGGACAACCAGGAGGTCAGATTTGGTTTGCAACCATCGGAGGTTTAGAATTGGTATTTCCTTGATTGAAATTAGCTGCAGCAGCTTGTGAAACGTACTCTTGAATGTTGTCTCGATAAACATTGCCATCGGTGGCTGGACAATTTCTATAAGAATGAGTACCTCTACAAGTTACACAACTCTGCTCGACCGCTTTTAAGGGCATGGGAGCTTGGGCTTTTTGTTTGTCGATAAGCATAGTCTTCATTATATTCTTAAGTTCAGAAACTTCGGTTGTAAGAGTAGCAACATCGGGCGAAATTCCGGGGGTAGATGAATTCGAACTCACTTTGGCAACGACTGCCTTGTTTCATGAATTACGAACCTTGGATTTACTCTCGATAATTTTCAAGCATTCACGAGGCATCTTATCCAAAAAGTTTCCACCCGCAGCGGAGTTCAATGAATCTTGATCATTAGCATTCAAAGCATTGTAAAACGTATCAAGTTGATGTAATTCTAAAAATTCGTGATGTGGACATGCTCGAAGAAGATCATTAAATCGATCCCAAGCCTCGTAAAATGACTCGTAAAATCTTTGTTGAAATCTCGTGATTTCATTTTGAAGATTTGTCTTTTTCGAAGGAGGAAAGAATTGATTAATGAATTTTGAAACAAGATCATCCCATGTCAAAATTGATCGAGGAGGTTCTTTCTCTAGCCAAATCCGGGCTGAACCTTCGAGAGAAAATGGGAAAAGTATAAGCTTAATTGACGTGCTCGGGACGTCTGGGAATCTCATCGTTGAGATGATCTTGTTGAAATAACGGATGTGAGCATGTGGATCCTCTTTATCATGTCCGAAAAACTGTTTGTTTTGAACAAGATTGATCAAACCATGCTTTAACTCAAAATTAGCATTGATTTTGGGAATTACGATTGCATCCTCGTACCCCTCGGTGGGTGCTTGGAGCAATTCCGCCATAGTCCGGTTATCGGCCATTGGAACTAGGGGAGGATTATCAAAAGGTTCTTCTAAATTAAATGGTTCTTCAACAGCCGGTGGGGCTTGTTGTTGACGGTTAAGGTTGCGGGTTTGAGAACGAGTGCGCATGCACAAAATAGAAAAGGAAAATTTAAACTAATATTATTATTTTTTTTTTTTAACAATCTATTTTAACGGATAACGAGATAGACAACTTGAATCAAATAATCAAACTTACTTCTCGGTAGCTCTTAAAAATTTTACTTTTTAAGGTGAGCTGTATTTCGTAAGTGACACAAATGCTAAGTTTTTAAATCTTTGGTTCAGGAACTTACTAATGGATAATACCTCAATGGAAGGTATTATTTGTTGGTGTTCTTTTACCAACTTTGTTTATTTTATTTTTTATGGATAATTTTTTATATTTTTGATTTTTTTTATATATTTTTATATGATAATCATACTAATAAAAGAATAGAAAGATATTTTTTTTACTTTTTACCTTTTTTATTTTTTTATATTTTTACAAAAAACGTAACTTTCAAAAACGAAAAGTTCTTCAAATCACGATCGACAAACGCAAACGAAGGAATCTTAATCACAATTCCCCGGCAGCGGCGCCAAAAATTGATTGCTAGTAAATCAACACACGTAATTATAAAATATAATATGATAGAAAGTTACCAAATTACCCTTGAGGATAAAGGTAAAAAGGAAAATCTTCACAAATATATATATA